>CM053744.1:108352729-108374562 GCA_028658305.1 Pachyuromys duprasi | reverse complement strand
GGGGGAGGGGGCTACGCCTGGGATTCAAAGTACCTAACCTGTGATTGAGATAAAAATAAATAAATTAAAAAAAAAAAAAGAAAAGAAAACGACCCAATCCTGTAACCACACTGCTTGGCTAGACATGTCCTTGTTTAGGCACTTTTCCCCAAATTCACATTGTTTTACTCCTCACTCATGGCTAACATCTGCCCCCTCTTCAAAGTAGGATTAAAATAAAACTTAGCTCTGAAGACCTGAAATATAGAAAGAAAACACCTGATGCGTAGGGTTCCACTAGCCTTAACATTGTCAGACTCTGAGCTCTTCTCTGTCTGTACTTACTTTTCATGAACCGTTTTAAGTCCATTCCTCTGCCTGTTCCAGCTTGTCTGCCACTCGCAGGTTGCCATGCCTGGAGCATACACACAGACAGGTAAACTGGAAAGTCGTGGTCCTTAGTAAAAAGACTACAGTCAGGACACTTTCCCAGACAAAGAACAAAAGGAGGCCGGAGGAAAAGGTAATCAGGCTTTACTGAAATGAAAGTAAGAACACTAAGTACAAACTCACAAAGGCCAATGTGGGTTGACTGGAAAAACCTGGCCAACTCTCAGGTCTTTGCTGCTTATACTTTCCATTATGGGTCCAGGTGATGTAGGCTGTAGGTGCAAACATCAGGCATAGGTATAAGCAAGGCTCAGCTTTCTGGTCCTTGAACATTTGAGCTTTATATGTAAACTGTTGCTGGGAAGGGAAATCTAACACCATTGCCACGTGGAACATGGGATGAAGACTCCACGGAAGCACTGCATTGCCCACAAAGATCTAGCATCTTGTTTTATACCCTAATAAATGCTAGGTTTTTTTCTTTTAAGAATTATATACTATACACTGTACAGTGTACACAGGATAACAAGATGGCTCAGTGCTTGTTTCTAAGCCTGATGATCTAAGTTTGATTCCAGAAACCCATGTGGTGGAAGGAGAGAGGGAACTCGCACTATTACTTTGATTTCTATACATGTATCATGGCATATGCACGACTATGCACACATGCACACACCCCACACAGGCAAACAGAGATGCAGACACACATACACTCTAAATTTTAAAATAAGAGTAATAATTGACACATATTTACAACAAACATATGCACATTAGGAAGCATCTGAAATGTGTAAAATATTAAGATAATTGATCGAGATAAATTGTGTTAGAAAAAGCAACAGATATTGATATTTTCATTGGTAAGGTCAACTACTGTATATCATTTTTATGTAGCAAGTCTGTCCATATTTGATGTATTTTGATTTTGAATATTTTTATGAAATGGAACTGGATGAAAGTGTTTAACCATGACATGTTCCCCTACGTTGACTTAGAAAAAAATGAAATTTTGTTGCTTAGGAAATTCACAAATGGTGTTCCAATCAAAAATTATTTGCCAGGTGTGCTGATGTATATCTTTAATCCCAGCACTCGGAGGCAGAGGCAGGCGGATCTCTGTGAGTTAGAAACTACTTTGGTCTGTAAAGAGAGGCCAGGGCTACCAAGAGACACCTTTTCTTAATTTTTTTTTTAAAGAGCAAGCCTAAGATATTTATTTGAACTCTGTAGATGTAACTATTGCTGTAAATTAGAATATCCATTGGAGGTTATGTGAGTCTATGTATTTGGATGCCTTTAACTCTAATCGGCATGGCCCTGAAATCTGTTAGATCTGGGACATAGTGTGAAAGAATGGCTTTGTTCTTTGTACTCAGGCAAACATGGTCTTTAGTCCTTAAGCCACTAGTCCTTTAGTCTGTAAGGCCATAATCAGATTTTCTAAATGTTGCTCTTTGGGGGGCTAACTGTGATGCATGGGTTAAATAACATATAGAGAACCCTTTGGAAAGCAGCTGCTCTATAAACACCAGGGGCTTCCCTGCCTGCTTCCAACTTGCCTGCTTGTGTTTTTGATTACCCTTTACCCTTGTTGTGTTCCAGGAGGTGTTCTGGATGGATGGCTGCTGGAAGCCCATCACTATAGCCAGCTTTTCATCAACTCTTAAGCATCCACCTGGGCATTAAGTAATGAAAATTTTGGTAAGGAAAAAGCAAACAAAATAGCATTTTGCTTTTCTTATAAGGTCACCTTAATCTCAGCTCTGTTTTATAATAAGTGGCATGATTTTTCTCTAAACATCTCCAGCTGTGACAGATGTCTGATTTCCTAAGGTCTGACTTTATTTTAAAAATAAGTAACATGGGCTTTTGAAAACAAGACTGACAGTCTGCCCATGCTCTCTGTGCCACCGATAATGCATTAGTTCACTTAGCTCTGTCTCTCTTGTTCTCTAGATGTCTATCCACCTCATAAATTGTGTCTCTGAGGGCAAGGTCTGGTGTTATGCATCTTTTTAGAGTGTACACAGAGTAAACATAGACTCTTGGTGGTTGAAGTGTTGGCTGACACTGCTCTGTGTAACTGTAAAAGCTTTGACAAAACTGAAGATTCAGGTCAAAGAATCAAAATTGGGTCTGAGTCAGACAAATGAGGTTCTAAATTACCAAGGAAAGTTGTTATGTAGGGGCTGTTGGAATGGGAAAGGGTATATACACTTCATTTTGAGAGAGGATCTCATCTCATTGTAGTCCTGGGTGGCCTGGGACTTGCTATATAGACCAGGCTAGTCTTGAGCTCACAGAATTTCAAGTGAAATTTGCTTTTCTAGGATTAAGTACATGCACTACCTGGCCCATATGTCTTTATTGGTTTAATTTTTATTCAGTTTTTTTCAAGTGATAGTATGTATTTTAATCTCCATATACTTGCATGAAATTAATGTTCTATTAGTGTGCTTGCTATTATTTTATATTACTAATCTATGCTGTATATAATATGTAGTCTAGTGAAAAGTTGAGAAGAGTGAGAGGAATTGAATGATGACAGAAATAGTTCACTAGTCCTATGGGTGTGCATGGCAATGACTAAGAAATGTCACTTGATCATTGACTGGAGATTTTATACATAGAGACAGTTGGAGACTAGAGTAAAACAAAACAGAAGTTTCATTGAGATTTCACTGTTTCTGATAAAGAATATCGGTTGTGAAACAACACCTTTATAATTTTGGACCTAAAATATGATAAAATGCAGTCCTACATGTTTTTAATTAGAGATATTTTACCATATTGTCTATGATTGTGTTTTACAGAAACCATATATGAGGAATGCATCCATCTCATGCTGCTTGTGTTTCCTTCTAAACAGTCATTTTTTAACTGAGGCTGGCATTCATGTCTTCATTTTGGGGTAATTTCACCTGCAGTCATAGCTGTTATCATAATCGTTTGTCCTTGGATGTCTTACAATTGAAACTGCAGTGTGTTCTGTCTGCCTGTGTGTAGGTCTTCACTCTTCAGGGTGACACATCAGGTGACTGTGGGGCTGCTCAGGGAATGTTGGTGAATATCTAACTGGAAGTTTCTGCACCTTGGCATATGAGTATTCTATCTCCCAAAGCAATCTGCTATAAGTATTCCATTTACTGATATCATGCATGTAAATTGTCCTCATCGGACAGATCACCATTGGCTGACATGCTTTGTTCATGATCCTTTTGAGAGTAAGTGTTTTTTTCCTGAGGCTTTCAGAACAATCCACAGTCACATGATCAATGTCTTTTATTCTGGCTATTAAATTTGAGTTCTAACCAGACTGAATACATTTGTGATCATCCATTTTGGTATTTAGACAAATTTTCCATGACTATAAAATTTCTGCAACTTCAGAATGGTGTGAACATCGTGAAAAAGGGACACTTACTCTCACGGTTGTTACAGGAAAATGATTAGAGTTTAAGATCTTACACTTACCAGCCTTAAAGTTTCATGGAACCTGTACTTCAAAAAAACCAATAATGAATTCAAGAGCATTTATTGAGCAATGCCACACATCAGGTGCTATTCCAGTTGTGTTGGGATAAACTGAATGTGGTTACTTACAAACTATCCAATTAGCCTTTCTCTAATCCTCAAGGTTGGATAGTCCTTCACAAATTAGCTCAAAACATCACACTTGTACTACGTATTTGTTATTTCCATTTACTCACCAAGCTGTTGCAAACATGGAGACAGGCTACAACTGCTCTTTTCTCTAGTGAGAATATAAATGATCTTGATTGTTCTGTTGTTTATGGACTCTGTCAGACAACAGCAGCCTCTTCCAAATTGTTTGGCTTTGTGTTTTCTTTCAGCTGTCTCATTATAGGTCTCCCTAAAACAGAGGCCAACTGGGAATATGTAAGACTTGACCTGGAAAAAATTCAAAATTTTAGTAAAGTGAGTACTCATTTTTCACTTTTCTTCTCTTTTGTTTAAATTCATATTTGATATATTTTATTTTATTATAACTTTTGTTCTTGAGAATGTCGTACATGTAGTAAAACAAAATCATATCTACTGCCCATTTCACTCATATTAAGGTCCCTCTTCTAACTCCCCACTGTGTCTGCTCCTAACTTCATACCATTTTTTTCTTGCTGGTTTTTTTTTTTTTGATAACCCAGTAAGTCTGATTAATGTTGCCAGTAAGTTCATAGCCATGTACTTACTGAAAAACAAGAATGGGGACACCATTAAAAGAGAATAATTTTCCCTCTCCCAGTAGCTATCAAGTGTCAGCAGTTGAAGTACAGATCTCCTTTTGCAATATCATTTTGGCATATAAGATCTCTGCAGGAAAAAATGTGCCATGAGTTCATGCATGTGATAGCCACGTCACCTTCAGAAGACAGGATTTTACTGCACTTCTCCCCATCTTCTAAATCTTTTAATTTTTTTCTGCCTTCTTTTCATGAGTATTACTTGAGTCTTGGTAGAACAGGGAGTAGGGTTGATAATGATGTCTCATTTAGTGCCAAGTAATCAGTCTCTCTTTGTAGCACATTGACCAATTATGCCTCAGCACTGATTGCTTCCCACTGGAAAAAAAAATAAGTTTCTCTGACCAAGGTTGATAGGACTTCGGGTCAATGGACACAACCATAAATATTTAAGAGGTAATTTGACAGCATGGCCATTATGAAAATATCAGTAGCAGGCTCTGCCCAACTGCGTATGATGTCCCAGCCATGGCCTTTTGATCAGGATTATAGTTCTAGGCATGAAGTGTCTTCTTATTGAGCAGGTCTCAAATCCAGTCTAAAGCAGTTAGTTATCCAAAAGAGTCATATCCCTAGCCATGTCTTTTATGGGAAGTTGGTATTATGGCATGTAGGGGCCCATTGCTGGGTCCAATCACTGATGTAATTTTTTTTCCAGAGTAAAACATATAATGCCTATGAAGTCTGCATCTCTCATGTTTTTCTACAAACTTCCATGAAATACCATTTGAAATAATATTTTTTGTGAAGAAATATATGAACTTTGTAAAGCCTCATAAGACTAAATTCTAGTTATTGTTAAGATTTACACCTTTATCAGAGCTAAGAGTCTGTGGCTAGACAGATCCTAGGCTCTAGTGGAGAACTTATTACTACTATTCTGCTAAATGTGTAGCATGAAAGTGACTCTTAAAGGCGTGCCATTGTGCCTGTAGATTAATGCATCTCCCAGTCCTCATCAGAGAAGCTCCTTTTTGCGTTAGATGGTGATTAACACAGACCAACAATTGATCAAGGTGAAGAGAATGAGCGCCCAGCCCATAATGGGACTTCTGTATTTCATGTCCTTTTCCCAAGACTTGGAGCTATTTGTAAAAGAAGTATTAGAAAAAATTGTAAGAGCCTGAGGCAATAGATGATTGCAAGGAAACAGTGTTTTCTCAACACAACAGGGAGGCTGTACATATGAACTCACAGCAGTTATGACAGCATACTCAAGACCTGCACAATCTCAAGTCAAATAAAATCTCAGCATGAAGTGCAGAGGTGACATTAAGCTCGCTCCCAGCTGAGGAAGAGTTGACAGTTAAGAGTCAACCCATATAGCTGGGAGAAGGAGATGGGCACACATCTGATGAGATAGTATGAGCAGCACTGATCATACTTGATGGGTTTAAGAAAAAAGCAAAAAGAGTTGGGTGGGTAGGGAAGGGGTGTGGACATGAGAGGAGATACAAGAAAAGTAGATATCAAAACAAATGTACAAAAATTTTAAGGGACTACTAAAGGGATAAAAAAATAAATTCAGTTTCTAAGCAAAGTAGCCCAAGGAACTCAAGTCCTCAAGAGTCAGAAACTCATTTTCCTTATCTAGAAAATAGATTACATGATTAATGTCCAATGTGACATTAGCCTTAGAATGAGATATCTTTTCTAAGGACTGTAGATCATCTTCTCCTGCCTAGAGATACCAGATGGCCTCGTAGCAGGTTCTGTTGAATCTAGTCAAGAGAGATCAGGAATCCCATACTAAATGATAGTCCTGAAAGTTATATTTTGTCCCCATGGACCCAGGAAACCTGCCCTGAAAAAGTGATTCCTATTGCAGTAAGTGAGATTTACAATGGAAGGTCCATAGAGGTCCTGAAAACTAAGCTGCGGTTAGAATCACAGCACACAATAGGAAGTCTGGCTGCATGCAAAACTTCTCCACTGGTGACTGACTGCATATTCAAGCAGGACAAGAATCCCTTAACATAAGAGCAGTCATACCCAGACCCAAGGAAAAATCACTAGTCATACCAAGGGGGAAGTCATAATCTAGACCATGATTATTCTTATATCAGGTAAAGCTGATTTGATGGGAAATGCTATTGCTAATGCCAAGAGCAGCACTAATGATGAAAGAAAATTCATGAAGAAGAAACATTGATTTTTGATATATAGGCACCAAGCAACAGAGTCTTAAAATTCATGACATAAAAATTTAACAGTGCTAAGAAGAAACAGACAAATTTATAATGACAGTTGTGGATATCACTGTCCCCCATGCAATGACTAACTAGACAATTAAGGAAAAAAACTGCAAAAGGATAGAAACCATGACAAAACCCAGCTAATGGGATTTGAATTTGTGCATGAAGCTTTTTACCCAATGGCACCAGAGCAAACTTGTTAAAATTCCCATAAAATAGTCACCAAGATTAAATACATCCTGAGCCATAAAGTAAGGTTCATAAAACTTACCAGAATTTTGATCATGCAGAAAGTATATTTAGAACACAGTGGAATCAAACTAGAGGTGAAAAAGTACAACAGGAAAATCCCTCAAATTTACAAATTAAATAATATATTTCTAAATGATTCATGGATCAAAGACTAATTCTGAAAAATGTGAAAAAAATTTATAGAACTGAATAAAATGAGATCTAATCCTCAGAAAAAGGAGAGGTATGGGGATGAATGATGAAATCAGTGGTTCAAGTACTACTATAACCACTGACGTTCAGTTCACCATGCAGAATCCACTAGAAGAATCTCCAGGGGCAGCTGGCTTTGCTCTAGCATCCCTAAACTTACTGCAAGCATTGCTAGTGATGTGCACACGTTTTTCTAGAGCATAGGAGGAAGGAAAGGCCTCTGATTCAGTGTAGAAGAGTAATCTTACCCTGATGTGAAAACTTGATAAAGACGCATTGAAATATGAAGCCAAAAATAAGCAACTCTCATGTACTTGGTATAAAAATTCCTCAATACAATGTTTCCAATCAGATGTATCAGTGCATAGAAAAGGAATTATATATCATCACCATATGGAATTTAATCTAGGTATGAAAAATATTTTAATTATTTGAAGATCAATTAATGAGTCAATTTGGTCTGACAAATCAGTAGCCTAAAAAATCATATCAATTTATTTAGAAAAGACATGATAAATTCAGCATCTCTTATACAGGATGGATTTCCTTTTTAATGATTGTCCATACACCATCAGATGACTGCTTTGATAGAGGGTCCTTAAAGAGCCACTTAAGTTAAAATAGGGTCATTAGGTTGGTTCTAGTCCAGTATGGCCAATTATCCCTAGAAAGACAGGAAACCAGTCTACAAGGAGGGTACACAGGAGGAAGATATCCTGAGGAGACAGAGAAAAGATATGGGCATTGTTATGGCCAAGTGAGATGCTTGGGAGCCCACTGCTGGCACATCCCTTTGAGAGACTGATTGCCTTTAGAATTAGAGAGAAGTGTGTGTCTTCAGTTAAGCAGTCAAGCATATATGAGATTGTCATAGTAGTTTTAGCAAACTGTTGGAGAACTAGTTCAAGACAAGATTTCTCAGCACAGTAGGAACAGTGGGCAAATTCCTTAACTTAATATAAAATATGTACTAGAATACTTAAACTACCATTGTTGGCAGTGAGTGAAAGACAGTTTTTCTCTTGGGATTAAAAACAAATCTCTCACACTTTTATCCACCATGGTCTTCGTCTTGGTACATCCATACTGTAGATTAACAGAAGTCGGTGGACAGGCTGGGGATAGTAGTGAACACCTTTCATTACAGGACTCAGTAGGCAGAGGCAGGAGGATCTCTGAGTTAATAACATACCATATGCATACTACATGTTATATATTATAATGTATGTATTATATTTTACAAAAATATAAAACTATATATTACTTATATGTTATGTATAACATAATATTATATAACATAAAAACAGAACCTGAGTATTCTGTCACAGTGTGTATTAATCAGCTTTCCACTACTATAGCAAAATACTTGAGATAATTAAAATTAAAAGCTAAAAGGTTTATTTTGACTGATGGCTTTAGCAGTCCCAGTCAATGAGTGGGGAAATTATTGATTTGGATTCTTTAGTGGGGTTGCCAACTTCTAAAGGGTAATTTTTTTTTGTCTAGAAAGTAAAAAGAAGGAAGTATGAAGAGCTGAAAGTCCCACAGTGTCCGAGTGACCTCTTGTCCTCTCTTAGATCCTTTTGCTAGATGTTCACCATTTCCATCCTGGAACCAAGAGTTTTGGGGGATTAAATACCCAAAATGTAGCAATGTATGTCATTGATCATAACAAATGCTCATAATGTATGAAGGATATTAACAATGGAGGGAACTGGAATCAGATAAAGGGTCAGAAGAAAGCTGGTTTCTTTTTCTATAACATCACTGCTCAAAATGTTAAGTTTTAAAAAACTAATCTTTTTTATCTGTCTGTCTATCATCTATCTATCTATCTATCTATCTATCTATCTATCTATCTATCTATCTATCTATCTATCATTTATTCACTTTACACCTGCTCCCTCCTCTCCTGCTGGTCCCACCTCCCTCCCTCATGCCCCTATAGCTCCTTAGAAAAAGGGAGCCCCAACAACCCACCTCAGCACATCTAGTTGCATCAGGACTGAGTGCATCCTCTTGCCCTGTGGCCTGGTGAGGCAGCCCTCACCAGCCTTCACCAGATCGAAAAGCAAGTAACAGAGACCTTGTTAGAGACAGCTTCTCTTCCTCTTACTAGGGAACCCACATGAAAACCAAGCTGTCCATCAGCTACATCTGAGAAGGTGGCCTAGGTCCAGTCCATGCATGGTCCTTGGTTGAAGCATCAGTATCTGCAATCCCCTCCCTCCTACCTCCCCCTGACCCAGGCCCTGCTGAGTTGGCTCTGTTGGTCTTTTTGTGGAGCTCCTGTACCTTCTGGTTCCTTAAAAAGCTAATCTTAAAAGGTTGCATTCTATATAACTCAATTTCTTTCACATTCTTGAAATGTTAAAGGCATAAGATTGGACAAGAGGGTAAAAATTGGAAAAATCTAGAGAAGGGAGAAACATTACATCAATACGTATTTCCCTGTTAGAAAATTGTGTTGTGGCTAAACAAGTAACAGCATGGTAACTCAGAGAAGGGATCAGAGCATCTCTTGATATGTTCTCTTACAATTGCAGGAGCTTAAAATTATTGCAGAATTCAAAGTTAATTTAAAGGACTAAATTTATTGTTCACAGGAAATTGTTATTATCATACCTAAATTAGCTCATTTTCTCTTTTTCAGCATATTCCTATTGATACTACTTTATACACTGACAGTGACTTTCATGTGAGTAGTTTTTTTCTAGTGTTTTAGCCATATTCTCATAACTTCATTGGAATAGTTATAGTTTTGAAATGTCATTTATAGTAGGTTCTCCTAGCTTTTGACCCATGAATTTCTAAGAGATCATTGAATTTGTGGAATCCAGAACAAAGAGCTACATAAATTCTACTTTTGTAATGATTCCAAATCAAAATGCACAAACACACACAAAACAAAAAACCCAGAAAACGTTTTCCCAGTGTCAAACAAAATCTCATATATTTCTGTGATGCAGTTAGATCATCATAGGAATATATACAGGAATCGGGTTAAATGACTTAATCTAAATGTCTCCACTACACCCATTATTCCTAATGCTATAATGAGACACCATCTTCAATAACATCTATTGCAACTTGCATAAGGGCATCCATGTTTTATGTTTTATGTGGCTCTCTATATCTGTAAGAAGTCTTTTCACTAGTCTCTACGTGAGATAAAAGCATAATCCAAATAATATACTAGAATTTCTAAAGGATGACCTAGCTTCATTACAATATACTGACATTGCTGATGGTTGTAGGCATTTGGTCACATGGTTCCTCTTTTCACTCTAGATAGATCCCCAATTCCACTGCTTGGGAAATGTGATGACTAATTTAATTTAAGTTGTTAAATTCTCACAATTGAAAGTCCCCTAGTAAGAATATCGATGAGCTTTGCCCAGGGTCATGTCTATGGGGTATTTTAACTGTGGTGGGAAGATTTACTCTGAACATGGGCAGCATCACTTTATGGGCTGAAACCTGGACTTAGAGTAGAGTAGAGCCCTGGGCACAGCTGCATGCTCTTAACCGTGGGTCTGACCAGCTGTCTTAAGTTCTGCTGTCTTGACTTCCCTGAGATGATGGATTGTACCACAGAATTGTGAGCAAAATAGGCATCCTTTCTCTTTGAAGTTGCTTTTCGCCAGAGTATTTTATCACAGCGACAGAGACAGAAATGAAACTAGAACCAAAACCAAACTGCGTATTGGTTGTCACTGGGAAGTTCTCCGAGGTGGAAGGTTTGTGCCCCTGCTCATGGTTGGTTGAGTAGAAGGTGGAACCTGAAATTCATACAGCAGATGTCCACCAAACACATGGGTAAGATCTAGATAACCCCTCTTCTGATTTTGGCATATTTTCTGTTTTTCTTTGCCCTTTTTAAAAAAAAAACTCCCACCTAATCAGCAAGCCTTCCCACCATGCTGGAAGATAGCCTTGCAACTGAAGAGCAACAGAAAGAACCTGATATTAAAATGTAGATGTGAATGCCATAGACTCAGGCACAGATTATTTCTCATTTAATGTTTTCTTTTGTTCTTTGTCATTTTGTTTAAATTTAGGGTTTTGTGAAGTAACCCTTACAAGGAACATATTTTCTTGTTCATAGTTCCTGTCTGACCTGGCCAGGCCATGCGTGGACACCACCTTTGCTTTGATTCTTCTCTTAAATTTCTTAGAATTCTTTCTGTTGGGAACTGTTGGGACAGTATGACTTGCAAGTTATCATGCCATAAGATGTCTGACTCTAAATAATTTTGCAGATGTTGTCACTTGTAGACTGCTTTATCACCCACACAGTGGAAGAGGCATGCTCAGTGAGAAATGGTAGCCTTTTACAGCCATGTTTCCTTCTGGACAATAATACTATCCTCCTTCTTTGATGTTGGTTTTAGTTTTGATTTTAAAATCCTATGGAAAAGAAAGCCACTTCCTATGTAAATAAAATCCCTTACCAGTACACAGACAAACATCAATTTAGAGAAAGTGTTTATTTGGCTTACAATTCAAGTTATAGTCCATAATTATGGGAAGTCAGGACAGGAACTTAAAGTATCTAACAGTCAAGAACACAGACAGAATAACTTCAAGAACCCTTGTTTGCTTGATCTCAGCCAGTTCCCTTTTGTCTTATGGTATTCAGGACCCTCTGCCTAAGGAATGGAGCCACCCGCAGTAGTTTGGGTCTTTCTCCATGAATTAATAACGAAGGCAGGCTTTTAGGGACATGCCTATAGGTTAGCCTGATAGGTAATTCCTTATAAAGACTATCTTTTAAGTTGTGTCAAAATGACAATTAAATCTAAGCAGTATGGATATTATGCTTCTTCGTAATAAGATGGGATTTACTGATTTTTTTTAAATCAAAGTTTTCAAAGTCTTATCATTGTAAAAATGAATAATGAGATTTGTTTTAAAAAAACTGGCTCTTTGCAACTCTTATTTTTAGCCCAGTTGCAAATATACTGCAATGAACTGCTTTTTCCTGGAGATACGGGTTATTTTACACGAGTACAAGTACTATAACGAAGACCTTACTGAAACAGTACAAAACCTGGTGATTCTTGGAAACAGCACTCTGTCTTCTAACAAGGTGAGTGAGCCAACACATAGAGAGCTGAATCTGAAGTTTTGGCTTGCTTGGGATAAGGTATTAATAAATAAGCAGAGTCTCCCATGGGGTACACAGGAGAGAATTTGATTTGTGTGCAGTGGTGTTTAAAAGTTGAACCAGCTCTGGCATGCACAGAATCCTAAAGTCGTTGAGAGCCTTGCCAAATCTGACATTTCTGAACAATACCAGACAGTGTGCTTTCGTGTTAAAGTCATACTGGAAAACTAGGCAAGCCGCCACAGCGAATAGACATTAACGTAATCAAGTGTTAAACAGCAGAGATGGTAGCTCACATTCATTGAGTTAGTCCTTATTGTCACACATTGCTCTTTATGCTTTAGATTGATAAGGTACTATGTACTCAGAATCGGTCTTAGGGATTGATCACTTTTTTTTCCACGTCTAGCTGTTTGTCTGTTGATGCATCGGGGGCACCCAGAGCTGACCTTGGGCTCCAGTTTGTGCAGCGAATGACACAAGAGCTGTGATTCTTTTGTTCTCTCAACTTGTAAAAATTTAAGGAATGAAAAATGTATAATAATCAAAAGTGTTAGTTGGAACATCCCAGACAACATGAGCAGGAGAAGGTCACAAGAAAGCAAATACTAGTGACGCCTGTGGTTGGTTGGCAGAGGGATGAGCTGCACAAATGCCCCAAAGTGCAAGGAATTGTGGCTTGAGCGGCACAACTGTAGTGAGGGAAACAAGTTAGAAACAAAGGAACTTCATCAGCAGAGGAGGCACAGTAAAATTATTTCATTTAATAAGTACTTCAGGATACTGTGTTAAGAAGAACCTATAGTCACTGTTTAAGGAGGAAATGTGAATAAGCTGAATGAGTGAACCAGCTCATTAGTCACTAAGCATGGTGAAAGTGTTTGTGTGTGTGGGGGGGGAAATGGAGTTCTTTCTGATGTGGAGAAGGGTTAATCAATAAGCTGGTTACAGAGGTCAGGGAATGAGTGTCAAGGACACTCAAGGAGTGTCCATACGCAGACAATTAGGAGTGGAATGACCTTGAGATGCCTTGGCTTCTCCTCCTAAATTCTGGGCTGCCTTGGGTATGTGCTGAGCTGTCACCTTCTCAGAGATGTCACTTATTTCTGTTCGCCATGCTTTTTCCACTCCATCACTCTCTGTACCAGATTTAGTAGCAGTAATTTTGTCTGTTTGTCACCATTAGAAAGTCGGCCTCAAACAGCATACATTTTAGAGTCCTTTTGAATGTTTTATTATGATTCCTGGAACATACACTTCTCACAGGTATTCATCACTCGGAATACTTACAAAGTGAATCTATTCATGCTTAAATTACTTCTGTAATACATTATTGTCATTTTTAAATGGGGAGAAAGGTAACAGATAACTCATGACAGTATCAGTGTTGAGCTTTACAATGCATGTGGTGTCACCCCAGAGGTGACAGTTTGGCATAACTACTTGGAAAAGTGAACAGGACTGAGTAGTTGGATGGCCTGTGTAGAATTTCAGTTTGCTGTGTTAGTGGTGATGAGCCACTCAATGTCATTGCCTTCTTCTCTGACATTGTTTTCAGGACCAGGCAGAGAGCAGTGTAAGCATTACGGCATGTCCAGCATGCAGTGTGTGCTTGGTGCATACACTGAATTCCAAGCGCCTAATGGATGTGAAATCTAATTTTGATTTTGCTGGCTCAGCCTTTATGGTTCAGTTGATCTCTAAAATGTTTATTCATGATTGCTGCGCTTGTAATATTCTAGTTGTCCCCAAAGGTATGCTTATGGTAATCGCCTACTTAGTTTAAATCAACCAATAATATTCAGGTAGCTACTGTGTGCCAGGCCTTGTGCTTAATGCTGAGAAACAAGATATTTGTTATGCTTTCCAGGAATAAGTGGACAACAGTAGTGTACAAAGGTTAAAAGTCTGTGATATGTGTGTGTTATCCATACATATGATACACATACATATGTGTATGTATATGTATGTGGAACTGAAAGGCAAGTGCTCTCTTGGTATCTCAAGGGCATGGCATTCACCACACAGAACATTCTGCCATGGAATGTTTAGGGAAGTGTGGACTACAAGGGAGATACAAGGAACCCACTGATGGGCTTTAGGCAGGAAGAACACAGTCTAACATGCATGGCCATGCATTTGCAAAGATTTTAATCCAGTGTAGGAGAAACCAACCCTGTAAATCTTTTGATCCCTTCTCATGTTACTCTTAACATGATATTAGACTGAAGATCCCACCTTGTGTTTTAAGTAGTATGATAACCTTAACAAAGAAATATATTCAGCTTGCAAATCTAATTCTTCCTTTTTTATTTGGCAGAATATAAGAGAATATGGCTGCAAGAAATGTGAGGAACTGGAGGAGAAAAACTTCACAGAATTTTTGCAGAGTTTTATACGCATTGTACAAATGTTCTCCAAGTCTTGATTATAGTTGATTCTCTTCAGTTATTAAGACACCTCCTTCTGCTGCTCAGAGGCAGCACAGCTCTGGGCATTTGAGATCTGCTGGGAAAGCAAAGCTTTCTCACAGGAAGCTGATGAACTGCTTGTATCCCATGGACGTTCTGAAATGAAGGGAGAAAAAGAGCTTTTGCTTGCTTATTTTTAATTTATTACTGCAGTTGTACATATTTGTAATATAACAGAAGATGCGGAATAAAGTTTTGTCTGTGTTTTATCAATTGAAATTTAACTCTTCTTTTCCCCTCTTTATTAATTTATGTTTGACTGTGTGTGATGTTTGTGTGTGTACATGTTTGTCTGTGTGTCCGTGCACGAATGTGCAAGTGTGTTGAGGCAGAGGTTGATCTCAGGTGCCTTGCTCCATATTTTCATTTGCTTTGTTTTGTTTTTGAAGGCTGTGTCTCTTCCTCAGCCAGAACTCAGTAGTTTAGTGAGACTATGAGGCCAGTGAACCCTAGGATCCTCCTGTCTCTACCTGACCCCTTCAGAAGTGAGATTATAGGCCCTTGTCACTTTCTTGGCATTTTACCTGGGTGCTGATGAGCTGAACCCAAACCCTCATGCTTGTGTGGCAAGCACATTACCAACTGAACCATCTCCCCACTCTTTAATTCATCTCTTGGAGAAAGTGAAGAGCATTTTGTTTGAGGGGGATAGTCCTTCAAGGAAAGTACAAGCATACACAGTATGATGTTTGCATTAGGACCTCACCTTTCCCCAAATAGTGCTATTTTATTCTCACAGTTTTTAATGCTATACTTCTTGAGTTTTTAAAAGGACTGATTTATTGGACTCCGTTTGGTTTGGCAAAAATACAGTTGTTCATAGGTGCTGGGGAAATGGCTCAGGGGTGAGAATATTTCCTCCAAAAGTGTGATGATCCTCATTTGCATCCCCAGCATCCTTAGAAAGCCTTGCCTACCCTGCACTTGGTGGAGGAACAGGAGGATGAATGGAGCTTACTGGCTACTGGCTTAGGTCCACATTCAGTGAGGTACACTTTCCTAAGAGAATGCAGAGGAGAGTGATAGAGCAGGGTACTCCACACACTGTGTACCTGCACGCATTCAACACTAATATGCAACTTAAAAATAACTAATAAAAAGTTTTATAATCCTTACTAATATTTTCAGTTATATTGTATAAGCTTTCTAGCATTCCTATTGAAAGTGGGGGAAATGTGCCATATTTAACTTTAATTTTCTAATATAATGCTCCCCATCCAGTGTTTATCTGAGGAATGGGAGATCAAAATGCTAGTCATGTTCCTGATGGAATTTGATAGTGACTAATAACCCACTTGCATTTTATAAACCAGCACTAGATGGTTTTAAAAATTGGAATGTTCCAATGCTCAAAGTTACTGTCTCTGAACACAGAAATTTGAGAAAACCCAAGCCTTTAGTTCTTAAAATCCTTTAATTTGATGTAAGAGATGAAATGGTCATATGCAAGCATCTTTTAGTTAACATAAGAGATAAGGTGATCCTGTACCATCATCTAAATTTAGTTTTTCGTGTGTCTGCTCTTAAAGTCAAACCATTGTCTTTTTTTCAAAGTCCACACTTTCTGCACCTTTTCGTTGGACAGCCCAGTGTCATTTTCCTGGTGAATGCCCTATTTACCTCTCACCTACTGCCCTAATTGCTGAAAATATTTTCCATATACTTTCTATAATGAAAAAAGCACAATATCATATATCTAATGGCAAGTAGACAAGGTAAGGCAAATAAAAATTAGATTGATAGACCAACATACCATTGATGAATAGATTCTTGCATTTTCACTTCAAGTAAGAAAAGATGTATGAGAGGATATTATTTGCATGCTCTCTCTGGTAATGAAGTAAAAGGACTGTGAGGTGGGGACGTGGAAACAAGCAGAACTAATAAGTGATTTGTGAGCCAAGAAAATTTTATAACCCAATTACAAGTCTAGTTTTATATAATATAATCTCATTCTTTACCTGATATAAGTGAATCAATAGAATTACCTTCTGCTGTTGTTACTGCAGTGTAAAGAGGGAATTATATGCATTGATGTTGTAGTTTATGACTGACAAATTTAATAACTCATAAAAATCAAAGCAACATACACAAAACAAAAATCAAGTACTGTGATTGTTCCCTTATTTCTGTCCCCAAGCAACAAAAAATCCTAGAGAATGTATTCCTGTTCCTTCTCTTGTGTGACTGTGTAACACAATGTACACATCTGCACTCACAGGCAAATCATATTTAACATATGCATGCAATGGATAAATATTTTGCCCAAAGGAAACTACATTTCCAAAGAGATTTGGTTTAGTCTTTCTGAATGTGTCTAGTGACTGAATTGTGTTCTTGCTAAGACTTTTTTATAAAAGGCATTTAGTTGTATGAAGAGTCTGTTGGTCCTAACTGTGTACTCTACCTAACTCAACAGAAGAAAATTAATGAAGCAGAGGCATGGTTTCATCCTATAATTTACTTCTTCAACCCTAAATTTTGAAATAGGAATTTAAAAAACCAAGGAGACTATTGTAGCATAGAAACAGATTAGAAAGTTGCTCCATTTAGCCTTTGGAAATAGTATCAGACTTTTTGGACTGTTGTCACAGAATACAGCATCTATAACCAAGTCATTTATCTTTGTTGTCATGGTCACTGTTTTTTGTTTATTTGTTTGTTTTTGTTTTTTTTAATTAAGAATTCATTATGTCAGTCATACTAGAACTTTAATTATTGGAAATCTACCCTGTGTGAACATTTTAACAGATGTTGTAAAAGGCCATAATGTCAGTCTTCATGAGCTTTGCAATCCAGCAGGAGCATCTTATTGTCAAACTCATCATTTGAGGTCTTATTTGGCCTCTATCAATTCTGTGAAGGGAATCATGGAGGGCCAGGTTCATTCAAGGTGTGTGTTCCAAGAGCAGCTCCTGGAGGAAGTGACAGGTGTGCTGAGCTATCAGTGAATATGAATTAGGTTAGAGGAGGAATGAAAAGAGTGACAGACAGTGCTTCAGTCAGTGAGGATGGGACCGTTCCTAGGGCAAAAGAAATCCAGAATGAAAAAAAAAATCCAGAATGACCAGGCTGGGGAAAGATGGAAAGGGAAATGTAGTAATGGAAGAGCTGACTGCCTCCCTGAGCTGTACTGGTGACTTTTCTGTCTGTCCTAGAGAAAGACTCATACTGTAACATTAAAAATGTTTTGAAAGGAAGATGTAAGTCAAAGTCTCCTTACAGATAAATATCAGATCAATAAAATTCATCACCATCTGGGAGTGCCATCTCTACCTTTTGATGATTCCTTGGAACAGTGAACGGACTACAATATCAGCAAGTACTCACTCTGTTGACAGCCCTGCACCCACCATGCAGGACTTGCAAGGCTTGAAGTCGGGGGCGTCTGTGTAAGTGAAGCGCTGGATTCTACATAGTCAGAAAAGGTCTGTGGAGAAATATTGGATCAAAGAAGGCTTTCTTAAAGGGTTTTCTAAATCCCACGTCACAAAAAGCTCTTAGATATAAGGGAAGCCCATTATTCTCATCAAGATAAGCCAAGTAGAGGAAGGCCCATGGAGTGGCAGCTAGGAACAGTTAAAATGAGAAGTGGGAAGAGGTGAAATGTGACTGGGTAGACAGAAAACATCTGAAGTACAAGCAGCAGTACATAACACTGGGGACAGATGCAGCAAGGCTTAACACAAATGGAAGCTGGTCAGCTTAAGGGAAGGCAGAGGAAGAAAAAAATATCTCCTGAAGCAAGACAGTGAAGAGCCCACAGGGGAAATGGGGATGGCAGAGGAGAGATGGCTCAGTTTGCCAGGCACCATACTTTCCTAAGGATTTAAAGATCATTGTTCTTCAGCCAAGTTCAGCTTCCTGGAATGAATTAACAAAATGAAATCCCCCAGTATGTTTGTAAGCCCTCCTCCCAGGATGCACTGGGCTGATGGTAATAATAGCTCTTTTATACATGTATGAGTTAAGTTCACAAAGCATCTCATCTATCTTATTTTATTTGATGAGAGTGTTTGTCTTTCTTGGCACTGATTCAAAGAGAAACAGCCTTGGGAATATTTGACTGATGTCAGTGATGTGTTAAAACAAAATCTAGCAAAAACTACCTGAGATTTTGCCTGAATTCAGCTGTGCGTATATTTAAGCCCTATTGCCACTTGTATTTCATTAAAAATAAACATGAGTTTAATACTTGGGGTGGAAAATTGTGTCTTATTCAAGAGATTAAAATAACACTTAAATATATTTTTGGTTCATATTTTGATATTATTTCTTTATGCAATTCTATTCTGTTTTTTCCCTTTCTTTTCCCACATGGCAAATGTACCAGTAGGTTAATCCAGCCTGAATTAATTACCTTTTTATAGTAAAAGAAAATTCTTCTTGACAAGGAAGATGTTTGAACTATATTTATGAATAAATAAAGGCAACTGCTAGACACAGCATTTTAAATAGCATGGTTTCAAGCACTTTGTCTAAAAAGATTTCTACTTCATTTTTTTTTAAAACAAGAACATCAGCCATTGGTATCCCTCAGGTTGCTAAGGTGTGAAAACCACAGAGTAGCAATACATGTACGAAACATTCAATTCAGAAAAGCAAGCACAAGATAGTATAGTTAATGGTCACTCTCTTTGGGGGTCACATGCCTGGTTCTTCATTTTTTTCCTGTGAGGAGTAGGCCAGCAACACAACTCTTACCCTGTAACACTTTGGCAGCCACACGCCTCAGTCTTTATCATTCAGTCTGCAATGAGAGCTAGTTGTCTGCTCTTCAGTTGAATGGCTTTTTAATAAGAAGAGACTCTGCTTGAGTCAGGCAGTGTATTTGCCAAACAAAGCACTCCTTGCTAGCAAAGACTGCAAACTGCAGATCCAAGAAAGCTTCACTTCCTCATTATGATGATGATGATAATGGTGATGATGATGTCATAGTCCTTGGAAGCATGGCTTGGCATTCAGACCTCCACCTTTGAAGGGAATTGCTATTCTGGGGGATTTTCTGGTCCCTGGGTACTCATTTCATGATGTAGTCTATGTTTATTTTATTTCTAAGAAAACAAACATTGAATTGCTGCATTGGATTAATATTGGATAAATACTTGCAAGCAGTGGCAACAAGGACCACTGCTCCATGTACAGGGAGACACACTGTCAAGAATTTAGAAACAAGTGATAAAACTGACTTAAAGTCCATGTGTCTTCCTGATGCCTGCATACCAACCACCCTTATGTGGAAACAATCCTAGTACTAAGATAACCCCCACACTCACATCCATATTACTTTCTTAAATTTTAGCCAATTACTCAGATTGTCATTTAAAAAGAGTTTTTATATAATATACTCTTCATGTTAATATTCAGTCCTCTGTTACCATCATCATTTCTCATGAAGCATGTGAATCTGGAGGGGACATAGTTAGATTGCCTATGCATAGGACTCAGGGGGTCTCCTCTCAGATAGTAATGTAACTGCATAGCAATGGGAAGAATTCCATAGAGCTTCTCACTCCTACCTCTCCCCAGACACTGGTCCATACCTTCAGCAGATTCTAAGCATTTTTCATGATTAAGGACAGTTTAAGAATGTCTCTAGGAGAGCTGAAGAGCTGGCTTAGAAGTTAAAAGTGTGCACCGCTCTTGCTGGGCATCTGAGTTTGGTTAGTTCCTTAGCATGCAGCTCACAGCTGCCTGTAATTACAGCTCCAGAGCTTCTCGCACCCTCTTCTGGCCTGTGTGAGTAACTGCACTCAAGTGCATAAGCTTACACTCGCAATTACCCATATATGCAATAATTAACAAAATAAATCTAAAGGAAAGAAAAATGCTTTTAGGAATTCCCAGACAGTCACATTAAGCCAGGGGATCAGATAATAATACATTTGTAAAATGTATGTGCATACTTTAATATGTGACTGAGGATCCTATCAAAATTTGTGTTATTACTAAACAGTTCCCCATAGGTATGATGCTGGTAGCAGCTTTTCAGGTTATGCTTTTGAGCAGTAAGGGTGTCATAACATTTGACACCAAAGAATTGACACCTCGAGTTGCTCCAGGAAGCCATCACCATGACTAGACAGAAACCATCCAGAGAGACAGGGAAGCAGATGTGCTTGCTTTTAGTCACCTGATTATGGCTAAATCACTTAAGCACCCAGACCTGTCTGTTTTAGCATTTCACAAGGTGCTATGGTATTATTGACTGGCAAGACTGGTGAGAGTTAAAGTAGACGTCAGTTACAGTTCTTAAGCAGGTGACTTCTTTCCCAACCCTGTCCTTGACTCACTTTTAGACTTCCTTTTCCTCTAGTGTAGTGTTTTCGTAGGACTTACTCTCTAGCTGTTCTAGAGCTACCCTCAGGTCTAAAACAAGCACAGTGCTATTTAAAATTTCCTTGGAGAAATTCTCTTCATTTTAGTACTTCCTGGTTCCAAATAGAATCAGAATTGTAAACTTTCCTGCTCTCAGGGGTTCACTGGTAGTCTTCCAAAATAAATAACCAAATGCTATTATTCCTTTTGTTGTAATTGGCTTCAAGCCAACCTGACCCCTATCCCGTTCCTCTCACCCATTTCTCCTTCAGTATTTACCTGCACTAGCTGTATCGGTTGTCATCTTCTATGGTGAATACAATATTCTCCAGCTCCTGCTCTCCCTCCTATCTCGTTTTAAAGCTATTTACTACACTAGAGTTTGCCCATCTCCTTTAAAGAGGGCTGCAGAATTTTTACCCTGTTTCCAGGGCAGAATTTAACTGCTTACATTTTCCCTGCCAATTATTGATTGGATTATGATCCTGGACACTCTTCATTTCATTGTGACCTTCTCACCTCAGTCAAAAATTAAATGTATAAGAGTTGCATTGCATTCAAGCCTAACCCAAAGCAGCACTCTTTGCATTAGAGATTGGTTACGTGCTCAGGGAAGCTGGGGGACAGAATGCTTGGAATATGCCCTGGTTGATGTTGTTTATTC
>CM053744.1:108332210-108352629 GCA_028658305.1 Pachyuromys duprasi | reverse complement strand
GCCCCCTCCAAGTCCACCAACAGGGGAGGACCTCCTTCCCTTCCATCCAACCCCAGCTTATCCTGTCTCCTCAGGGCTGGCTGCAAAGTCCTCCCCTGGGATCTAGCCAGTCTGTCACTCCCCGGCTTATATGGGGGAGGGTCAAAGAGTCAGCTATCAAGATCATGACTGAAACAGTCCCTGTTTCCCTGAATAGGGTCTTCAGCCCTACACCAAGTATTCTTTTTATTTTATTTTACTGTGATGGCTAATGAAAGAGTCCATGTTCTTATCATTGAGTCACAAAGGCTAGGACATCTGTAAGCTGTTGTATGTAATTAAGAAAGTACTAAGGGCACAGCTAACATGGAACATTAATTTGGCTCTACTATCACATTTCCATCACTGACAAAGTCTGAGCAGATGATAGTAAACAAATGAGATTGAGAAAAGAATGGCACTGATTTATAAATTTCAATCCCCAAAGTTGTCACTTGATTAGATCATGATGTTAAAAGGAAATGGAAAGAGCCTCAACACTGTTAAGCTCAAGGTTACCAGCTTAGCACAACTCTTCTTTAATTCTTCCATTACGTCTGTCTAATCCTGTTTATGTCAGAAACACCTTTAATAGACTGTCACTCCGAATCACAGAGCTACAGAGACAGGTGCCGTAATTTACATTAACTACAAAATGACTACTCTTCCCTGACCATTCCTGAGCCTGCAAGTACACCAAGAGATGATACATGTAGCCTATGAGCTCTCCTTGGAAATCACAACTACATCTTTATGGGAAGCAGCCAAAGCATGCAACTTCCTTCAAGTGCTTGTGCGTGACCATTGATAATAAAGTACAAGCCCAGAGTTGTGGCTCACACCTTCAATCCCAGCCTTCAGGAGGCAGAAGTAGGCATATCACTGTGAGTTTGAGGCCAGTTTCGTCTACAGAGTGAGTCCAGGACAGCCAAGGCTACACAGAGAAACCCTATTCAGAAAAAAAAAGAATAAGAAAGAAAGAAAATAAGTACAACAGATTAAAAACCATCTGGAGAACACATTTAGATAAGCATACTTTTTATAGAAAACAATTATTATGATGACTTATGCTATCGTAAATATGACATCAAGAAAACAAGGATATAAGTGTGTACTGAGCCATTGGATGGTAACGATTCTCACTGGTTATATGTTGGGGCATCAGAGAAAACTTTGATTCAAGAAATAACTGAAGTCTATACAAACCATGGTTAGGATGACTAATAATTTACTGCATTTGTACCAAATTCAGACAACAAATTTACCTTCTTAGGGTTAATTCACCATGAGAGATGCTTTGCAAATTTAAAAAACAAACTTGCTAGTCTGTAAATATGATGCACTCTATAAAAGTGTGGGGGGGGGCAAGGCAACACAATTAGTTGTATGTGAAGGGTGCACTGAAGGATGACACAGGAGATAGCACATAAGTAGGCCCTACTCAACATTTTCCAGTCTCCTTACTCATTACACCACACTACACCTTTCCCCTTTACACATTCACTTTTGTCTATCATGGTGGCTCAAGGCTGTTAGTATATACTGGATTCACCTAGAAGTTGGATTGCTGGATTCCAGGCTCAGAATTGTGTTTCAGGGGTTCTAAAGAGGACACACTGTAGTTTGCATCTCTGACTGCAGTCTGTGGATGCCCTGGTCTATCTCAGACTTGTTTGGAATGATTTACTCTTGGGCTTTCATCACTCAGTTGTTAGCATCATTCCTGTTGTATAACTGTCCTCCTTCCCAAAGCAGAGCATCCACTCCACTTAACCACAGCACAACTCTTCTGTCCGGTGTCATGTGTAATTAATTACATAGCAGAAGAAGAGTATGAAACAACATCTAGCTTTATAGAGGGGCACAAAACATCACACTGGTAGATCTATGTCCACAGACATGTTAGAGGGGCCATACACACAGAACATGGCTCCTGAAGGAGGCCACACAAAGTGGATGCGGGGTGTTAGTCAATGATTTCTACTCTGAGATCTGTAATTTTCTTTTCAGTGATTGCTCAGCACCCTCATTTTCTCTTCTTCTGTACCATGTCTTTGCACTGTGACCACCTCACTCACCCCTTCTCTCAGAGTAGTAGAAAAACACCAGCACCCCCCTCAGTACTTAGTGTTCTCAGGTTAGGTACACCCTAGAGAGAGAGAAAAAATGTGATATTTGACCTCAAGTACACAACTTCTTTCTCCAAGAGAAAAAAACAAAATTATTTATTATTTTTCCTCTCACCAATTTCTTTAAAACCTATTATTTTGATCTTTTCTGTTTTCACAAGTAATTTTATAAGAAAATTGTTACTTTAGGTGATTTTCCTTTAAGGCCCCAGAAAACATACTGGAGAACTGATCAGGGAGGATAGCTGCTGTCCAA
Organism: Pachyuromys duprasi; assembly: GCA_028658305.1. Lineage (NCBI taxonomy): Eukaryota > Metazoa > Chordata > Mammalia > Rodentia > Muridae > Pachyuromys > Pachyuromys duprasi. The sequence goes on along the minus strand of CM053744.1, from coordinate 108,350,226 downwards.
AAAGGAGGGCAGTGTTCACATAAATTGGTCCTCAACAATCTTCTAGGGAATTCTTTTGGCTCACTCAAGGTGAAAGCTGTTATGTTCTGAGAGGAATTACCAAGGGGGCATGACCATGGACATTTCAGGTAGTGTCTGAGTGTAGCTTAGATTCTTGATGACATTGCACACACATTTCTGAAAAATCCGAATGACATTTTGAGGCCATGTTGGTGTTTTATAAACTACTCAACTTCTCCCAGTGCTTTTTTTTTTTAAGTCAAAAGAAAAGGACTTGTGTAACCACAGATCTTATCGCCCCAAGTAGTCATGTGTTACTTTAATTCTTGCAGCATTTCCTCATACAACTACTGGATTCTGTCATCTGCATTTAGATCAAAGGGTCTTGTCAGAAACCCTGGATTTACCACACAAATTCTACAGTGGATTTCTTTTATCCAAAGATGTGTGTAAAAGTAAGAGAGTGACAGAGATACTGTATGAACAGTGTCTAGCACAGTCTGACTCCCCAAAAGTTCCAGTATGGAACTTTGTGAGCTAAGGAGAGTCCTGGCGAGCTATGTTCTGTGGTCCTTCCTGACTTAAATATTTTTAACGTATCGTCTGAATCTCAGACAGTATCAAAGCCAACAGAGAGAGGAAACCCCTCTGTTAAGATAAAAAGACATGACAAAATATTTCGTTAGGCCTTGGAGTACGAAGAGAATAGATACAAAATGCCAATGAATACTGCGTATATTACCAGCCAAATTAAAGAGAAGGATCTGGAAAGAAAAAAGAGTACACACACACACACACACATACACACACACACACAGACACATACACACTGACCTCCATTTTGGTCCCTATCACCTAAATCTATCTTTTCTTCTTCTTCTTCTTTTTCTTCTTCTTCTTCTTCTTTTTCTTCTTCTTCTTCTTCTTCTTTTTCTTCTTCTTCTTCTTCTTCTCCTTTTGTTTTTGCACATCACTCTAACAAAACACCCGTTGAATGAAGGCACATTTTACCTGTGTTTTCTGGAATGCTGTGGTGTATCTACGATAGGATATTTGAGCATAATTTACACAATTCTACATTGTAGTTCTGGAAAGTGATTTATATTACCTAGAAATGGTAAAACTGAGTGAGCTTTAAGCTCCATTAGCGTATCAAACAAAGGACATGATAGAAAAAAGTACAGAATTATAAGGACTTGAGTTATTGAAATGAATTAAAAACCTTACAATTGACTTTGAAATGGAATGACAAGTTAGTCAATCTGGATGTAAAACTGTCAGTGGTTCCATTTTAGCATGCTAACCTGATTTCTCTATTTCTTTAAGGTTTCTCCCACCCCTAACAGCATTGGCCCAGCCATCCTTTTCTCTTTACACCATCAAATTCCATTTACTCAAGAAAAGTAAGTACAAGACATGGCTGCTTCAAGATTATCCATGAGTCTTCTACCCGTGTAAGAACTGGTCACCCCACACTCCTCAGTCTATGGCAAAAGCACTCCCAGCGTGACATTATCACGTAACCTGTAAGAATGAGCCAGCCATTCGAAGTAGGCATACTGAGTTTTTTTCCAAACACACTGAAGTTTTAGGAAGTTGGTTTCAGGGAAATCTCTTTTTGGTGTTCTCAGGGTACAAGCAAACCATGCATTTGTTCTACTTGTAACCAAACAAGTAGATATTAGATCCAGAAATCTTCAGTCATAGCTTATTTGAAGGTTGTGATGAATAATACACAATTGAAATGGGAAAAGTTAGAGCAGGAGACATTTGCTTTCAATGAAATGCACTTTAGACTCACAACAGCCTCATTGACTAGGGTGTTAGAGAAACAGAGATGAGGATAGCAAACATGATATTCCGAAGTCACACTTTCACACTTCTCTGATTTTGGACAGAACTGTGCTCATCACTACAGCTTGAGTGTAACATGTATCGACTCCTCTTAGAAAGAAATTCACCTAACCCCACGTGCTTCTGGGTATGACTTCCATTATATCAACCCCGCCTGGTATCTGTGTGTAAGCAAAGTTAACTACTTAGTAGGGGAAAATGTTAGCAATAGGTATGTGGAAAAATCTTGAAGTATATGTAAGAACATCTAATTTATTACCAAATTTCCTCTTAAGTAGGCAGAGGTGAGACAGAATAGGGATTCAATGGTTCATCTATTCCCTTTATGCATGAAATAATGTAGTTCTGATGACACATCAAAATCTATTTGCTCTTTCTGAAACACTTTTGTGTGGGATACTGAAATAAAGAGTTTATTTTTTAAGATTTTAAAAAGTAATGGGGGTGCTGAGGACCCCCATGGTTCACGGGGTAATTCACTTACTCTGAAAGCTTGAGGATCTAAATCCAGCTCTTCCCCCATGCAAACCCACCTGCAATCCCAGCACTCCTAAGGCGAGATGGGGGCCACAGCCCGGAGAATGCTCAGAAGCATGTGGACCAATTCACGTGCCATACACAACAGGAAGCAAGAGTCCCTGTCTCAAGCAAGGCTCACAAAGAGGACCTACACTGAAGACTGTCCTCTGATCTCCACCTATGTGCTGCAGTATGCATTCGGCTGCGCAAGCACTCACACACACAAAGAGAAGTGTCAGTAGTAAACTCTGAAATGAGGGAGAGATGGTACTTTGCAAAAACTTGGCAGTATCAGAAAACCTCAAATAAGTTTATATAATAAACTACCCTATCTTTTCCTTCATTTGTTTCTTCACTTTCCCCAGATCATTCAGTGCCCATTTCCAGTAAACAACTCAGGGCTATGCTGTCCTCCCCACACACAGTGTACCTCTCCCTCTACTTTATGACTTATATTCCTCTGGAATGCTGCTTTTAATGCTGTTTTTACCTGCACTGTGTATTAGGGAGACAGAACATTTATTTGCAGCAATCCGTTGCTTGTGATTATCTAAGCTTGTGAGCTGGTATTACAAAAAGAAGCACATTTTGCTTATCCATGGAGCTGTTCTCTCCCTGCAGATGGCTCTCCCTAACTGACTTAAAATGAAAGTGCTAACATTTCACCATTATTCAAAAGTAAGAAATTATGTTTTGGTACAAAATGCATCCAGCAGAAGAGAGAGAGAGATGGAGAAAGAGAGGCTCTATTAAGTATTTCTCAGTTTTAATCAAAACACTTCATATACATGAATTTCTTTTCATGAGACAAATAACAAACACAATACCCTGACTTATGCCTGATCCACCTGACTTTCTCAATATTTTGTTAATTCTAGACTTTCTCTATTGACTACTTTTACCAATGGGTGAAAACTTTGCAACCTTACGTGGCCCTGACCCCACGATATACACTGTCCTATCAATGCATCTATATGACATTGTTGTTTAAGTTAGCACACAGCATGTGATTGCTATAGATATTGTCTGCAATGAAACCATGGAACCAAGGAGAGCCGGCTCTTACTGTGGCACTTTTTAGTGTCTAAGATCTTCACTCATATAAGTAGGAGAATGATGCTAATACAACTCAGCAGTTGTTTGTTACTCTGGACATTTTTATAGCTCATAACTGTTTTGATATGTTTATCATGTGGAATAAACACATACCTTCATCTTGAATGGAATATCATGCCACACATGACAACAAAATTGGACTTTCAATTATTATTTTAAACTAAGATGGGAAAATTACTTTGAAATTTGAACATTCAGTATACAGGGAATACTGTGCTATTGACTATGTGAGAATAGGACTTTGTTCCCCAGAAAGCCTACTGGCAAGCCAGGGATGGTGAGAACTCTCTAAAGATTCCTGCTTAAAGCTGTCTGAAGGCAACACAAAAAAGCTGAAAGATACTCTTCCATAATCCAGCTCTGATACTGAGTGTGAGCCAGCAGTAGCCTTGATTTGCCATGGGCCAGAGCAGTCAAAAAGGCTCTTCCGTGGCATGAATATATATAACCTGCTGAGGTATGATGGTATCAGGAAGAACTGAGACACTTCACAAGAATGGTAAATGGAAAGTTACAACAGCCGTCCCCTGGCCAGCCATCAGAGTCACAGAGGAGAAAAGTTCAGGAAACTCTATGCATGTTCCAGCTTTGTATTGGGGACCAGGAAGTGGCCTTACATTTTTTGAGGAACATAGGAACAGACTTGCATTTGCCAAAGCAAATGCCTTTGAACTGGAATACCAAAGCAATTCAATGGATAACTCAACAATAGTGCTTATTATTTATAAAGAAAAGAGCACCATCCCATATTATAAATAAAAAAGCTCTTTGAAATGGATTATAGGTTTGGACCTGAAGCTAAAATTAAATAACTTCCTGGAGTATTATAGTGAAATACCCATTACCTTCACTGAGCAAAGTTTCCGAAGTAATTCTCAAAGATTACCTGCAAAACAAAAACTCGAAACTAAAATTCAAGAAAACCAAAATTGTGTGCTCATGAAAGTTCATCATTAAGAAAATAAATAGAAGCTGGACATGGTGGTGCATGCATTTAATCCCAGCACTGAGAAGGCAGAGGCAGGCAGATCTCTGTGAGTTTGAGGCTAGCCTGGTAATACAGTGAGTGAGTTCCAGGACAGCTAGGGCTATGTAGAGAAACACTATCTCAAAAAACAACAAACAAATAAGGAACAAACCCAACCACCCACCCAAACAAACAAACAAACAAATAAAACAAAACAAAACACAAAAAAATATCACACAAGTTTCTGGAGAAAATAGTCGTAACAAATAGTTGACAAATAATGGTTTTTTTTTTTTTTTCCCAGAACATACTAAGTTTTATAATTCAATAATGAAAAGCCAAACAAGTTAGTGGATATAAGTTGGAGTTTGGCGTTGGGTGGGGGTGGGGGCTGAGGGAGATGGGGATGAGGGGTCAAGTGTAGGGGCATATATGAGCACAAATCCAGCATGTGACAGACAGACACATCATTTTCCTTCACCTACAATCAATAACACACTCCCTGCCATAGTCTGGATGTGATTTTCTCTGATTTCATCCCCTGAGGCTGGTGAACTTGCACAGGAGCCCTGTTCCCAAATAAACCTGTTCCCCATTTTTTACTTTTAATCTGGCTTGAATTGACTTATTTCACTAGCAGAGATAACATATCAAGAGCTACTTCTCAAAGAAGATAAGCAAATGTCTAATAAGAATGTAAGAAGCTGAACATTAATCTCCAGGGAAATCTGAGGATCAACTCTGCACTAACTGAAGTGATTACTGCAACAAAGATTTATATCACTGGTTGTTGGGTAGTTAGTTAATTGTGATTGTCAACATGAATGGATTTAGAGTCAGCTGGGAGATGTACCTCTTGGTGTACCCAGAGATATGTAACTAAAGAGGGAAGGTCCGTTGTGAACTGGTTATGCAGACTGAGTAAAGGAGTAAAGGGAAGCAGGAAAGCCTAGACTCTACCAACTCCCATCTCTCTGCTTTCTGAGTATGGTAGGGATATAAGCAGCTGCCCTCTTGTCATCATAGACTGGATTCCCTCCATCCAGGAGCCAAAATAAACTCCTTTGTCATTGTCATAGCAATGAGAAAAGTAACTAATACTAGATGTGGGGATATTTCACTTCTCATTTATTTTTGTGTGTGATGCCAACTATAAAAACTTTGGAGGCTAGTAGGGAAATATCTTATTTTCAGGTATATCAAATGACACTCAGCAATTTCACTCACAGCTAGAGTGATTTTTATTTGATTTCAGTTAGCTTTATCATTGAGTTTTTTTTATCATTGACCCAGACTAGAAACAGCCTGCAGTAAAAAAAAAATGGACTAGTATAGCAAAATGTGATATAGTCATATTTACAGTAAACATTCACAGTAATAAAATATGTGCGATGGCAGGTAAGCTTTGATATCAATAAGTTTACCAATATAATTATGTTGAATAAAAGAAGAAACTCAACATTCACCTAGTGTAAAATTCCATTTACTTAGAAATCAAGATATGGAAAAGAAAATCTTGGGTGTTTTCTTCAGATCACAGTTTACCTGGCACAAGGAAAATTTCTGTGGTGACGATAAATTCTGTACCCAACAGAACTGTCACATACACTGAATTCCATGTTTACTGCAACATGTCCCTGTGAGGGTTCTGTTATACTGAAGATACATTCCATTCAACAAAACATTTATTTCTGAAATTTTAATTTAACCATTTTTATCAAATATAAATGACACAAAACTTTTCTTCTATGTGGAGTTCAACATAATGAAGTTAGATTTTAATCACCTCTGAAAGGAATTTCAAAGAATGCCTTTTGTTTGTCAGGGTATTTAAATAAGTTATGTTCATAGATTTGAGCCTGGTTTTAATTCGGACTAAGACACAGTAAGAGGGGCCCAGGTCCTTGGAAGAATAAGAGTGTTGTTTAGCTGAAAAGTGTGTGAGCATTGCAATGTCTAGTTATTGTCAGACAGAGCACTTTAATGATTCTGGAAATGCATCACACTAGCTAAGCTGTGTGACATAATAATCATTTGCCATTTCTGTTTTAAGAAATGGAAATATTTCAAAATATTTAATGAACATATACTTATTATATCCTCATAGTAGATAGAGATGCACTAGAATACTTCCTAGACACCAATAAATAATTGATTATCTTGTTTAAAAGCATATCAGTCTCATGTGCCTATGTCACTACTGTCTTTGAAAGTCCTTGAAAGTAGGACTTCACTTGAATAACACACTTTTTTGCTTAAAATTTTAAGAGCTAATTTGAAAAATCACATGACAGAATACTTGTTCTAATTTTTGACACAGTGACTTAATCATGTTCTTTATTCAAAAATAGTTCCAAATTACACTTGATTATTATTTTTGAAATCTTCCATCTGAAGATGGTAATTTATTCTCATTAAGAATACGTAAAAGCTTCATTAATAGGATCCTGCATTTTTTAAAAAAAAAGGAACCTTAAGGAAAGTTGATGTGTGATGAATGTCAGAACAAAGTTTATTTTGGCCAGAGTGAGGATGACCACTCAAGAATCTCCTGTGCTAGTTTCCTTGAATAAATTTCTTAATATTCTAACTGAGTGCTGGGATTTATACATTAGAAAAAAAAATGTCAGAGAAGTTAGAGGTGGGTTGGTGCACTGACTGTCGAGAATAATTTGTGTTTTTGATTGGCTGTTGCTGTATTACACTATACTTTACAAAAAAAGAATTGCAGTGGAAGGAGAAGCCTTTGCTAGAGTTATTGTCTTAAGGTGTCAGAAAGTCTAACTCTGTAGAAACTTGCCTATCAGAGCAGAGTGACCTAGATGATGCAGTCACAATCCTAACAATTTCCTTGGATTTTATAACTTTGCTTGTGACATTTTAAATGTTTTCTTAATCTTTAACTTAGTTGAAAAATATTAAAAGTAGCTCTAAGTAACTGAAATGTAAAAAACATACAAGTTCTAACCATTCTGCCTAAACTTCAGAAACCCAAGAACACCCAGAACAAATATATTTCATAGTTAATATTAGACTTATATAAAAGTGCAATATAGTATAAAATAGTAAATACTTTCATCTGGAATAAGCTACATTGATTTGGCAGCAATAAAAGAATATTAGTTTGGTAGGTGAAAAACAAATGATAATTTTTCGTACATATGGTGTCATGGAGGCAAACAGCCAAGAAATCATGGCTGACTTTATAAGTTTGAAAATTTTCAAGCTTGTTTGAAATAAGGTGCCATTTAAAAAATGGCCATAGTATCAGACGATAAAAACTCTTATAGGAAAAATTAGAAAATTTGATATTATTCTGTAAGTGAATAGAATGTTTGCATTTTTAGAGTCCCTTTGTTAAGATGCCATAATTTTTGGCTATATTTTAGGACAATTTTTCCTGTTATGATTTGGTTGTGGATATCACCCAAAAATCCATGTGGCAAAGACTTAGTTTCCATCATAGAAGAATTAAAATTATAACAGGGAAAGACAAGAATACACAACATTTAGAGGGCACAGTCTACAGAACTTAGTGAACATGAAGTTTTAGAGATAAAAATAGGGAGTGATTGTAAGATTTTCTCAAGAATTAATTTTTGTCTATGAAACCTCTTATATAGGTCGAAAATGGTAGCTAATAGCACCCTTAGCTTTTGGTGGAAACTAAAGGGCTGTTCCTGCATTCCAAAGGGTTTCCTTAATAGTCACAAAGATGTTGGATCACGTACAATGGGAGACTGTAACAGGCCACTGAGAAAGAAATGCAGCTGGAGCTGAGTTTCTGAGTAGAAGCTTTCTCTGTTGGATAGCTTTCATCATGCTGGAAGGTACTATGAAAGCTGCTAGGGGACATAAAGCATTGATGGTGTCCCCTATCTGTGAACTCTGAAAACTACTGGGATAATCTGCGAGGAAAGAAGTGCCCATTAGTGCAGTAGTGGTTCAACTATTATGGGGTTAACCAATTGCTTTCAGATAATATTTCAGGCTTGCCCCACAGGTGGGATATGTGCTTGGTACCAGTTCAAAACCCATGTCTTAGGACATCATAAGCTCTAGAATGGAATCCCATTTCTGATGTTTAGATAAATTAGCATTATACCAAACACAGTCTAAATATTAATTTTTGCATCCACAGACAAATGCTTAATTAGAGAAGGTTCTCTTTGCAATAAAGAGAAAAGACTCACTGCTGTTCAGATGCTTAGAATAAAAGACAGTTGGGTACCCAGCCCTAAACAGGACATTTATATATCACCTTGTAAGGCTCAGGGAACATTGTAGAAGAGAAAGAGGAAAGCATGCAAGAACCGGAAGATGAGGTTCAGGGATATAAACTTCTATCTTTAGGGCATGACATACATTGAAACTATGAACTCACAGCAGCTGTGGTTACTGGAACAGGGACTGAATCAGACTGGACTTGTTAACAGCTAATCATGGATCAAGGAGAGCCTAATGGGACCCAAATTTTCTTGATGATCTATTGGCCACTGAGATTCTGAGAGAGGGAAAATTATTGTCTTCAATCATGTACCCATTAGACAGCCTGCCAGGCATCAATGGCTGTTTATGGACACAGAGAAAATGTTAGCTACAATCAGTAGGTCACAAAACAAAGCAAAGAGGTATGAATGGGAAAGTGGGCTTGTGGAGAGAATGGAGTGGGTGTCAGCAGGATATGGAAGAGGGGAGGTGGAGAAAGTAAAAATGGAACAAATTCCATGTATGAAACTGTCAAAGAGAAAACTTAATCATTTAGAAATAAGTAAATGTAAATGAGTATTAGAGTGAAATATGACCCAAGATTTATTGTTTCTGGATCTGCAGCACTCCAATGTCACACATCATTAAATCAGTCAGTCATCCCTACTGGTGTGGCTTATTGTCAGGAACTTTACTTCACAACATGGAAGTAGAATGGAGACTGTGTGGGTTATAAAGGGGTCTAATGGGAGAGAGGAGAATGAGATAAGTACAGGGGGTGGGGAGGGTTATGCTCAAAGTACAGTATATAGTCACACAAAATGCCCTTATATAGTGATTTATAATAAAAAATTAAAAATAAAAAATTTTAAGTATACAAACTGGAGATCTATGCACACAGTTTCTCATGCTCATTTTTTCTTTGATATCTAATCTTTGTACACCACATTCCTCACACAGTGCCTACAGGCATTGAACAGACAGGCTGCAAAGAAAGAAATATAGCAATAGCTAATCTTGACACATTGAATCTTTAGGAAAAAAGTAAAAAAAAAAAGCCCCCTCACATAATTCTCCCTCTTGGTACCCTACATAAATTTGTGTAAATACCTCACTGGTTGCCGATGGGTATTAGGGGATAGAGCACTCCTGCTCATGTCTATACTGATCAAGAAAGGCTTAACCCTTATATTATTTGATTAGATTTAATGCAGTAGCCAACTGTTCATTTGAGAGTATTGGCAAAAAATAGCATTGAACAGATTCCGATTTTCTATGTATTTCAAGCAGAACATAAAACTTTGTCTTTATTTCATCAACAGAAGGTGTCACAGTTGATTGCTACACTCTTGTACCAGCATATAAGCTCCAATGCAGCTATCCAAGGGTGCATTAAATATAGAATGGCTGAGTCATTCTATCTTACAAGGAAACATATGGAGAATCTTTGCTTGCTAATAAAGAAAAACAATGGGGTGGAGGCAGTCACCATGGGATTAATATGCATCACAGAGCTTCAACGCTCAACAAACAGCTTGAAATGTGCAACAGTTTTAGATTGTTAACTTTCAAATATAGAGGCATCTTGGAGGAGAAGACACTTTTCACAAGTATTTTCAATACACAGTTCTTCACTAGCCTCCAAAGATCTGATTATACTTTAAATTGAATATTACATTTTCTCTGTGTGACAGAAAGTTTAGTCTCCTACATACTAATTTTGTTTATCTGTGAAGGAAACAAGGAACATTCATGATCTCAGTTCTTGTTTTGAGTCTCCAAAGTCAATCTGATGTGGGTGAGGTCATTTTGACTCTTTCACTGACTGAACTTCTTTTGGTATTAGGGCAGTAGATGATGAAATAAACACAGGATAATTTTTTGGGAGGTGCAGATGGGTGGCAAGAGGTTGTTAAATGGTCTAGACAGGAAGCCATTGAAGAAAACTCTTAAAAATTGTGATAGGTATTCTGAAGGGTAGAGAAAAATGGAACTCTGTGAATGTCTATTTACTTCTCAAAGCTGAATAAGTGTATTTGGGGGTTATCTTGAGGACTCATTTAATCAGGAGACACAGGCTTTTAAGATATGAAATGTCATGAATCTTTTCATTTGAGGGTGCTTGTTTTTGTATAATTTAGATAAAAATGATCTAGCCAGACCTGTTAATTATTAGAGTTAATAGAGTCATGGTTACTCTAAAGTAGGGAGAGCTCTGGGTGTCACCAGTCTTTCAAGGGCATCTAATATGCTATATATTAAAAAATGATATAAATAACAACACAATGATTTAATTGGTTGCATACAGCTATTATTATTTCTAAATAACTCATTTTAGTTGATTAATTATGTTCTTTGAAAATGTCAGAATGTATGTAATACATTCTAATGATTTTTCTCCACCACCATATTAACCTTCCCTCATTTATACCTGCTCCTTTACCACACTCACGACTTTTTGTTCTGTTTTGTGACTCAGTTAGTTTAATCAAGACAACAGAAAGAAGTTGTATTGTTTTGGCTTTAGGAGTTTGGACTTAGAATAGAGATACTTCTTTCTTATCGGTTGCTCTTCAGGGAGCCCCAGCGGCCTTACAGACAATACAAGCTGTTGGCAGTGCTCTTGGTTGTCCACCACACATAGATGTGTAAGACCCTATTGATAAAGACATCACAGATTTTGGTTGCATAGCATAGAGAAATCAACCCGCAACTGATCAAGAAACTTCCGCACTACTCTCTAGTGTCTGTAGCTTTTAGGTTGTTCCAGGAGGCATGCAAAACAGTAGTGCACAAATGACATTGATAATATTACTCAGAATTTGATGGTGCATGCTCAATACTGTCATTTCAGACAAGATATAATAGTGAGTATGAGTGTTCCTGGGGTAATCATTCACTTTCTGATTGGACTTGAAGCCTCTTTTAGCAAAGGGAATACATATACTATACACCTGGTCCAAAACTAATCAGAATGTTTAAGGAGGCCATAGGTTCTAGAGGCATGCAAAACACCAAATAAATAAAAACCAGAAAAACTCTGCATGCTATCTAATAGTTAAAACACTAAAAAATACAAAACAAAAACATAGAAAGGTGAAATGAAAAGGGCTAAATCATACACACAGGCAAGCCGATCAGAAGAACACAATTATTCAGTAGGATCTCTTGAAAGCAAGAGGGCTTGAAAAGATATATGAAAAGCTTCTGGAAAGCAAAGGGCACTGTCATCAGAACAAAACATCAGCCTACAGGCTGGTAAAAGATCTTTGCCAACCCTATATCTGACAGAGGGCTAATATCCAGAATGTATAAATAACTGAAGAAGTTAAACACCAACAAACCAAGTAATCCAATTAACAAATGGGGTACAGAGCTACACAGAGAATTCTCAACAGAGGAATATCGAGTTTTAATATATCTAAGAAAAGGGCAGTGAGATAGCTTAGAAGGTAAAGATACTCTGGTAAGGTCAGATATAGGGTTGGCAAAGATCTTTTCCTAGTCTGTAGGCTGTTGTTTTGTTCTGATGACAGTGCCCTTTGCTTTACAGAAGCTTTTCAGTTTCATGAGATCCCATTTAGTAATTGTTCTTAGAGTCTGTGCTGTTGTTGTGTTCAGGAAGTTATCTCCTGTGCCAATGAGGTCAAGGTTCTTCCCCACTTTTTCTTCTCACAGATTTAGTGTGTCTGGTTTTATGTTGAAGTCTTTGATCCACTTGGAATTTAACTTTGCGCAGTGATAAATAAGGGTCTATTCTTATTTTTCTACATGTAGACAACCAGTTAGACCAGCACCATTTGTTGAAAATGCTATCATTTTTACATTTTATGGTGTTAGCCTCTTTGTCGAAAATTAAGTTTCCATAGGTGTGTGGGTTTATTTCTGAATCTTCTATTTGCTTCCATTGGTACACTAGTCTGTTTCTATGACAGTACCATGCAGTTTTTACTACTGTTTTGCTCTATAGTATGGTTTAAGATCAGAGATGGAGATACCTCCAGTAGATCTTTTATTGTACAGGATTGTTTAAGCTATTTGGGGTTTTTTGTTATTCCATATGAAATTGAAGATTGTTCTTTCAATGTCTGTAAAAATTTGTGTTGGTATTTTGATGGGAATTGCATTAGTCATTAGGGAAATGCAAATCAAAACAACCCTGAGATTTCACCTTACACCCATCAGAATGGCTAAAAAAAAAAACCTCAAGGGATGCTGGGGAGGATGTGGAGAAAGGGGAACACTCCTCCATTGCTGATAGGACGGTAAACTTTTACAACCACTTTGGAAATCAATCTGGTGCTTCCTCCTATAATTAGGAATAGTGCTTTCTCAAGATCCAGCTGTCCCACTCCTAGGCATATACCCCAAAGATGCCCCACCATTCAATAAGGACATTTGCTCAACCATGTTTGGAACAGCACTATTCATAATAGCCAGAATCTGGAAACAATCTAGATGTCGCTCAACGGAGGAATGGATACAGAAATTGTGGTACATTTACACAATGGAATACTACTCAGCTATTAAAAACAAGGAAGTCATGAAATTTGCAGGCAAATGGTGGGAACTAGAAAAGATCATCCTGAGTGAGGTAACCCTGAAGCAGAAAGACACAAATGATATATACTCACTTATAAGTGGATATTAGCCATAAAATATAGGATAAACATACTGAAAATCTTTAGTCCTAATGAAGCTAAACAACAAGGAAGACCCTAGGGAAGTGCTTCATCCTCATCCAGAAGTGCAAATGGGATAGACGTCGGATGTAAGAGAAGACAGAGAATAGGACTAGACCTTCCATTGAGGACCTCTAAAAGACTCTACCCACCAGGGTATCAAAGGAGATACTGAGATGCATGGTCAAACTTTGGACAGAGTGTCAGAATCCTTATGTAAGAAAAGGGAGGTGGAAGGACCTGGAGGGTACAGGAACTCTACAAGGAGAACAACAGAGCCAAAATACCTGGGCCCAGGGGGGACCTGCCAAGACTGATACCCCAACTAAGGGTCATGCATGGAGAGGACCTAGACCCCGTGTTTAAAGGAAGCCCATAGGCTGCTCATTTTCCAAGTGGGTTCCCTGGTAAGAGATTCAGGGACTGTCACTGACATGAACTCACTGTCTGTCTGTCTGATCACCTCCTCCTGGGGAGGGGTGGGGAACAACCTTACCAGGCCACAGAGGAAGATGATGCAGACAGCCCTGATAAGACCTGATAAGCTAGGGTCAGATAGAAGGGGAGGAGTTCCTTCCCTATCAGGGGACTAGGGAAAGGGTACAGGGGGAAAAGAGTGAGGGTGCGTGGGACTGGGAGGAAACAAAGGAGGGAGCTTCAGAGGGGATACAAAATAAATTGTGGTAAGTAAGTATATAAATAAAAACTCGAATTAAAGTAGGCAAACAATTGAGCTCTATCACTTAGGACTTTTAGTTTATTGTACAATAAAATAAATTCAGGAATATCAAACACCCCTCCTCCTTTTGTACATATAAATTGAATTACCATATTATCAAGCACACACTAGCTTAGTACCAGACGGCTGTTTTTCTGCAGAATGTTCCCCTTTCCTTAGCTTCCTTTATGGTCGTCTTCTCACTTCAGAGGTTTGTGCTTAGTATTAAACTCACATGCTGCTTGAAGGAGTGGCTCTCTTGGATGTCCTCCAGAAGTCTCAGGTTTGCCCTGGACATTTTTAGGAATATGAGGGTGACCAAGAGTGTGGGTTAGGAGACTTTGTGTGTGCCTTCCTGTGTGGTTCAATAAGGATCTTTTGAACCTAGGAGTGGAGTGCGCTCTCATAGTTTTTTTTTTAATTTTTAATTTTTATTTATTCATTTTTTTTTAAATGAGCCCATCCTGTGTTCTTCGGAGTTCCTACCCTCACCCTAGGTGCCCCCAATCTTGCTTGGTTTGGAGTGAGAAGAGCCACTTCTCTTCAGCCTCTTTATGATTAGGTGTTTATACACTTTCTAACTTAGAAGAAACAAGGTTTATAAGCAGGAGAGTACACATAGCAAACCAGAACCAGCATTAGATACTGGAAGAACAGTAAGAAAAAAGTGGCATACGTAGCAGATAAGCAAATGCTCTGAATAAATGGCCTGAAAATATGCCCTCACGTGGAATGCTATCAATCAGAATAGAAGAGCAGTGAACAACCATCTCAAAATGAAATAACAGAGCATTGCCCAAACCAAAGGGAGATTTAGGCCCCATAAAAAAATAACTCATCACTATCCACAGAGCAAGGCTACATAGATGGTCATGCTCAAAGACCCCTGGGACACACTGGCAATGAACATGACATATCCAATAATAGTGGGTCAGCCTTGGATCCCCTTAAAAAAGTGTGAAAGCTACTCTCCCCAAACATAATTCTCACCAGAAAGAACAACCATTTATTCTTGATACAGATATGAGCCTAGGGCTTGAGATTACAGCTAAAGTTGCCCCAGTTAACATGCTTAAATACGGCCATTGTTTCATAGATTTATTATATTTATAATACAGAAAGGTTAAAAGAAAGCATGTTTTCAGTACATTGGTGGAAACAGCAGGTAGCTGTGTTAATCAAAGGAGAGAAATCTTTTTTCAGATGCTAGCTGATGGCATTATTAGAATTTTATTTTTGGTATTTTGAACACTAGTTCCTTAATAGTGGTTTTATTTTTTTAATTTATTACAATGTATTCACTCTGTATCCCAGCTGTAGCCCCTCCCTCATCTCCTCCCAATCCTGCCCTCCCTCTTCTCCTCCCATGCCCCTCTCCCAGTCCAATGATTAGGGCAGTCCTCCTCCCCTTCCATCTGACCCTAGTTTATCAGGTCTCATCAGGACTAGCTTCGTTGTCTTCCTCTGTGGCCTGGAACGGCTGCACCCTCCTTAGGGGGAGAAGATGAAAGAGAAAGCTGCTGAGTTCAAGTCAGAGACAGCCCTTGTTCCCATTATTAAGGAGCCTACTTGGACACTGAGCTGCCATGGGCTACTTCTGAACCACACCTACATGCTATTTTTTGTTGGAACTTTGTGTGGTTTCGGTATCAAGGTGACTGTGGCATCACAGAGTGAATTTGGTAATGTTCCTTCTGTTTCTATTTTGTGGAATAGTTTGAAGAGTATTGGTGTTAGCTCTTCTTTGAAGGTATGGTAGAATTCTTTGCTGAAACCATCTGTTCCTGGACTTTTTTTTTTTTTTGGCAGGAAGACTTTTGATGACTGCTTCTATTTCCTTGGGGGATATAGGACTATTTAATCTATTTACTTGATCTTGATTTAATCTTGGTGAATGGAATCTATCAAGAAAATTGTCCATTTCCTTTAGATTTTCAAATTTTGCGGCATAGAGACTTTTGTAGTAATACCTAATGATTGTTTGGATTTCCTCAGTGTCTGTTGTTATGCCCCCCTTTTTGTTTCTGATTTTGTTGATTTGGATAGTTTTTCTATGCCTTTTAGTTAGTTTGGCTAAGGGTTTGTCTATCTTGTTGATTTTCTCAAAGAACCAGCTCTTGGTCTCATTGATACTTTGAACTGTTTTCTTTGTTTCTAATTAATTGATTTCAGCTCTGAGTTTGATTATTTCCAGCTGTCTACTCCTCTTGGGTGTGTCTGCTTCTTTTTTTTCCCCTAGGGCTTTTAGGTGTGTCCTTAAGTTTCTTGTAAGAGATGTCTCAAACTTCTTTCTTAGTGCTATGAATTTTCCTCTTAGCACTGCTTTCATTGTGTTCCATAAGTTTGGGTATGTTGTGCCTTCATTTTTATTTATTTTCGAAAGTCTCTATTTTTTTTTTTCATTTCTTCCCTGGCCAAGCTGTCATTGAGTAAAGAGCTGTTGAGTTTCCATGTGTATGTAGGCTTTTTTTAATTCTTGTTTTTGTTGAGGTCTGGTTTTAGGTCATGGCAGTCTGATAGGATCCAAGAGATTATTTTGAGCTTCTTGTATTTCTTGAGGCTTGCTTTGTGCCCAAATATGATAATTTTTTGAGAAGATTCCATGTGGTGCTGAAAAGAAGGTATACTTTTGAGTTTGGGTGAAAAGTTCTGTAGACATCTGTTAGGTCCATTTGACTTAGGACCTCTGTAAGTGTCATTATTTCCTTATTTATCTTTTGTCTGGATGATCTGTCCCTTGGTTAGAGTGGAGTTTTGAAGTCTCCCACTATTAAGGTATTGGGATCCATGTGTGATTTAAGCTTTAATAATGTTTCATTTACAAATGCAGGTGCTCTTGTATTTGGGGCATAGATGTTCAGGGTTGTGATAGATGTCTTCCTGGTGGATTTTTTCCTTTGATGAGAATGAAATGCCCCTCCTCATCTTTTTTTGGCTAATTTTGGCTGAAAGTCTGTTTTATTAGATATTAGGATAGCTACCTCAGCTTGTTTTCTAGGTCTATTTGCTTGAAAAACATTTTTTCTGGTTTTTATTTATTTATTTTTAAATGTAATTTATTTATTTTCATATCAACCACAGGTTAGATACTTTGCATCCCAGGCATAGCCCCCTCCCACTCTCCCTTTCCCTCCCTCATCTCCTCCCTGCCCCCTCCAAGTCCACCAACGGGGGAGGACCTCCTCCCCTTCCATCTGACCCCAGATCATCTTGTCTCCTCAGGGCTGGCTGCAATGTCTTCCCCTGGGATCTAGCCAGGCTGATACTTCCTGGCGTGTATGGGGGAGGGTTGAAGAGCCAGCCATCGAGTTCATGACTGAAACAGTCCCTGTTTCCCTTACTAGGGTGTTCAGTTGGACACCGAGCTACCATGGGCCACATCTGAGAGGGGCTTCTAGGCCATATCCAAACATGGTCCTTGGTTGGGGAAACTGTCTGTTATAAGACCCCTGTGCCCTGCTCAGTTTGGTCTTTGTGGAGCTCTTGTTCTCCCAAAATCTCACTAACTTCCCCTATTTTTATTATTACTTCCTGCCTTCTGTTAAAGTCTTGATTGTGGGTCTTAATATCTGCTTTGATACATTGCTATATTGATTCTTTCAGAGGCCCTCTTCGGTATGCTCCTGTCCTGTTGATTGTTTTCTCCTCCATTCAATGTCCATCCTATTTGTTCATCTAAATGAGCATTGGTCATACCAACCTGGGTCTTCCTTCTTGTATATCTTCCCTAGGTGTGTAAATTTCAGCATGAACTTCCTATCCTATAGGTCTATATAAGTGAGTATATACCATATGTTTCTTTCTGCTTTTGGGATACCTCACTTAGGATGATCATTTCCAGGTCCCACCATTTGCCTGCGAATTTCATGATTTCCTCCTTTTTAATTGCTGAGTAGTATTCCATTGTGTAAAAGTACCACAATTTCTGTATCCATTCCTCAACTGAGGGAC
>CM053744.1:108321456-108331710 GCA_028658305.1 Pachyuromys duprasi | reverse complement strand
AGATTGGGAAAGGATCATTACCAATCCTACTTCTGACATAGGGCTAATATCCAGTATATATAAAGAACTCAAGAAGTTAAAAAGCAAGAAACCAAATAATCCAATTATAAAATGGGGTATGGAGCTAAAAAGAGAACTGACTGTAGAGGATTATAGAATGGCAGAAAAACACTTAAAGAAATGCTCAACTTCCTTAGCCATCAGGGAGATGCAAATCAAAATGACTCTGAGATTTCA
Source organism: Pachyuromys duprasi (assembly GCA_028658305.1). Lineage (NCBI taxonomy): Eukaryota > Metazoa > Chordata > Mammalia > Rodentia > Muridae > Pachyuromys > Pachyuromys duprasi. Next base: position 108,331,473 of record CM053744.1, on the reverse strand, counting down.
CCTTACACCCACCAGAATAGCTAAATTCAGTTCTATTCTTAGTGTCCTGCCTGAAGTAAACTTTCTCTGGCCCCTCTGTCTATACTAGCATCTTTATCACCATCTCTTTATACTATTAAATTTTCATGGACAGTGACATTTAAAATGTACTTATTGGCTGGTTACCCATTTTACTAGAATGTTAGTTAGCCACATTAAGAACAAGGATGGATATCACTAGTTTTCTAGAATCTTATTTCTTTTTATTCCAGCCAGGCTAGAGAGAGTGAGAGAAGGAGAACAAAAGAGAGGGAGAGTCAGAGAGAGAGGGTGGAGGCGAAAGAAAGAGTTTGTGTGAGTGTATTATGTACATATCACATATAATTTACCAAATTTATGATGAATTAATGTGGACAAGCATCATACATCCAAGTCAGAGAGAGGAAACTGTGAACATGGACATTTCCTTTTAAACAGCATGTAATAAAATCATTAAAGTATCAGAACAAAATAAAATACGCTTCCAATGTCAAACTGTATTGCTTATAATTATTAACACAAAATAATGTTAATAAGAATTAATAAAGTAGAGGTAGCTGTAACTATTTCAACAATGGCATGTTAAAAAGAAATTCCTTTCAAATACCTTAGGTCAACAATAAATCACTGCAGTGAATTACTATATAAAATTCACTATGTATCAAAAACAGTTATGCAGCCAGTGCGGAAAAGCAAAGAAAGAACCAAGTATCTACTAACTAGAGGAAAACGAAACAAAACTAGGAACAAGTTGACTTTTTTTTAATTTAAATAAAACTTTTGTAATGTTCTCTATAAAAAAAGAAAATCACATTTCCTAACTAAAAAGAAGAGGTAATAAACCACTCCAGAGAAGCACTAGTAGTGACTCAGTCAGTGAAAGAAAAGCACAGTCTATAACTAAAATCCCCTAACACATTATTCAATAACTCTCTTAATATGCATAAGATAATTAACAGCTAAGCAAGAGGTTACTGAGGAAATGTGGAAGTGAAACCAAAGCAGGGATTCTAAAACATTGGACAGAGCCCAGACACCAAAACATCTTCCATCGCTGGGCATATTGGCTCTATTTCCAGATCTAAAAATATATAAATAAATAAAAGCACACACACAAAACTAAAAACAAACAAGGACAAAAAAAAAAAAAAAAAAGAGAAGTCAGAGGCTCTGAATCCTAGGCTCGACACAAGACTGGGAGTGTGATCTACATTCTGGTGGAGACATTTTTTCTGGTAAATTGCTATAAAAGCCAACAGAGCTGCACAGTGAACCAAGGCCACACTCTGAGAAAGAAGACTCTACACTGGCCTCCTGATTGCCCTTGATTAAGGGGCACCAAGCACCTTGTAGCACACAGGCAAACTCTACCTAGACAAAATCCCTTTCTTTATACCTTAACTAACTTCTCCATATTAGTGTTTTGGTATAGTGCATATCAGAGGAATTTCAGTACTCTAGAGCACCCGACACCAGCAGGATCAATCCAAAATTGAAAACAGGAGCACAGGGAATGAAGGACAGAGCAGGCACATAAAGTCAGAATCTACAGTGAATCAAGAAAAAATATTTAAAAAGAAAACAACACAAGCATATAAATAAGTTTTGCATGACAGAGAAGCTACCTGCCACAGTGTGTATGGGAAAGACATTCAGTTTCAAAAGTAAGGAAATGGTTGCTGTGCTCAATGGTACATGATCTCAGCCCCACAAGGCAAGGGCAGGAGACCAGCCAGGTCCAGCTCAGCTTGGACTGGAAACGAAGACTTAAAATGAAGTAAATAAATAAATTGAAAAAATAAAAATGCAAATTCAAATACAATATTTTTATCATTGATTTGGGAAAAGTTTTTATAATTCCGGTAATGGGAGATAAATAGATTGCTCAGCAATTAAGAATGATTTCTAATCTTCCAGAATACCCCAGTTCAGTTCCCAGCACTTGTGAGATGGCTAAAGCTATAGGGCATCTGATACTCTGCTCTGGCCTGTGTGGGCCCCTGTATAGTTTGCACACACACGCACACACACACACACAGGATCACATATACTAATAGACACACACACGAGCACACACACATGATAAACAAACGATACACATACACACACACTTGAACACACACAGGACCACATATACATAATACGCATTTGTATACATAAACACAAACATGAGCACACACCCACATGTACATACACATGCACACATAAGCACACACATGCAGTAGACACACATGCAAATAGATACACACCAGAACACATACACATAAACACACACACATACATATACACAACACACACACAAAAATGAAATCTTAATATATCACTCAAGATATTTGTGCATTTATCCTTCCCAGGCCCTCTTGATGGTGGTAAAATCTATTAACTTTTTAATGTTTATTGCTAATACTTTCTAAAATTCAAAATCTGCATATGCATAGGCAGTTTTATTCTAAAGTTTTTTCTTCTTATACTTATCAAAGCACATCCATATAATTATGGATGGTCTTTACATTATTATATGTAAAAGACAAGCACAGAAAAATTTAGTTATTAGACAATAAGAGAATAGTCAAGTGGATAATAGCACCTGTTTATGAGATGTATTTTGCTTTGGTTTGTGTGTTTGTTTTGTTTCTTGTTGTTTGTTTGTTTGTTTTTGAGACAGAGTTGTTCTGGACTCACTTTGTAGACCAGGCTGTCCTTGAATTCACAGAGATCTACTGCCTCTGTCTCTGCCTCCTGGAGTGCTGGAATTAAAGGAGTGTGCCCCCATGTCTGGCTCTGCTTTAATGTTTAAGTAAATAGTTTCAGTTTAAAATAGTTAAACTCCTTTAGTACTTTAATAGTTTAATTTCAGCAAATTTAAAACTGAGATCTGACATTGTATCGATAATTATACTTAAAAACGAATTTGTAGAAATTATTTGAGGTCTAAGTAAAGGAAACTTCATCACAATTTAAACCATCTTAACTACTTTTAAAAGAAAAAATCAGAAGAAAGGAGAGACAGTTTGGATGTCTTAGGATACAAGCATACATATAAAATTCTGAGTTCATATATATATCATTTTTTGGGATGAAAAAAATTAATTGTTCTGATCTTTCAATAGAGGAATTAGGAACTGAATGGGAGAGATACGTTTTAAATTGCCTAGTTCATTAGAAAACCATATGTGTTTTTTATTCTAAACAGGTAAGTCAATTCACATTACACACATTGGTTTATTTTAAATTTTGTTTGATTTCGTTTTTTCTTGAGCTATGATATCACCAACTAGTTTATGCTGGCTTTACATTTATGATCCTCTGGCCTCAGTCTTCCAGCAGCTGGGGCTACAGGTACACACCATCTCACTCAGTTATTTTTGTTTAATTTTAATGTATAATTTAATAATGATAATGTAATATGTATTTTTAAATTTTTAATTAATTTTGTTAATGTAAAACTATTTGTATGTATATATACAGGGATGTGTATTTATTCAGGTGTGAGTTCCTACCTCTGCAGGTACATACATGTGTGTGTGCACATTTGAACATGCACAGGCCAGAGATCAATTTCAGGTATCATATCTCAGGTGTCAAAGCAGTCTGTCAGTGTGAAATAGGCTGACAGATTAGACTAGGCTGGCTAACTATAAAGCCCTAGTGATCCACTCCTGGGTGCTGGCATTGCAAGCACATGGAATTTTTCATGGGCAGTGAGGATTGGACTCGGATATTCATGCTTGCGTGACAAGCACGTTCCTCCCTAAGTCCACATGACAATGTGAACAATTACAACATCTCTCTCCCACTGTCTTTACAGCCTACAACTTTGCTCCATTCCTTTTCTGAAGGGACCCTCAGTGCTATACTGACCACTTCCTCCAGCACATCTTTTTTACAGGCTGACAGCTCAAGTAGGTGGCTCAGAGCCTGTGTAATCCCCATGCTCATAGGTAGAAGAGCCTGGGGACTGTGGTGGCTCTTTAATGTCCTCTTCCCAGAGCAAAACCATGTCCTGTTGAATTTATAGACATTTAAGGTGAGCAAAATGCTTTATGCTCTTTCCTCAGATTTTTGGTCAGATTTACTTTTCAGTCTCATCAATATCTAAGCCTCCATTCTATTCTTGGTTAATTGTAATTAGCTCTTGGCTTGAATGTCATTTCAAATTTTAAGGTCATTGTTTTACTTTCTTTAATTAACAAAACACTCTGAGTGCTTCTAAGCCAAACTACACATTAATCTTGTGATTTATGAAAAATTGCTTAGATCATTGTCTCATTTTCAAATAATTTGAACGTGAGTTTTCTTCTTAAAATGCGATTTTTGCACATGCAGGGTTTATCTCTGTTCTGCCTGAATGAAATAATATGGTAACTGCAATTTGAATTAATTCTAGTAAGCAAGAAAACTATTACCGTCTACTCAAATGAGCAAGCTGACCCACTCCAACCTCCCTTCTTTCCCAGCCTTGTTCTTCTAATGGCACTGCTGACACTTGCAGCATTGGGCTCTGGGGATGAAAAAAAATCCCACATGATTTCTAAACTCAATCCATCCTTCAGTAATTACATTTGTAGATAATGGGAAAGAAACCATTAACACAGAGTGCTTTTAAATCATAATTAATTGCACATGCAAATGCACTGCTAAATTTGGATGCTCAATTAAACAGCTAATTGCATTGAAAATGAAAGTGTGCCCTTAAATTGAAGGCCAGGAGCCCTGGCCCACCTGTGTGCATCCTTTTATTTAAACAAGGGACACTTTTCTTCTTTGCTGCATTTGTAGGCAGGCAGAGAAAACAAGCTTCCACCTGCACAGAACCAGAGAGGGAGGCAGTCATCACTGCCATACGCTGACACTGCAACTCAGATCATCCATCTCAAAACCTGATCCTCTGGAGACAGGTACTCTCAGGACTTCAAGACTTTTAGAGCCTCAGAAAATTTTTTTCTTTTAATGCAGAAATACTGTTACATTATAACACATTATTCAAAAATGCAGGGCGTGTTTACCTCCAAGCCTTTAACAGGTAATATCTTGAAGTTTTGACATAAGCAGTTGGCAGTCAACGTGGATCATTTTTAATAAGTCAAAATTGCCAACATCAAACACACTGCATTATAGCTCAATAGTAAAGAGCATATATGTATATATTGGAATATAGATGTATGTCTTATTACCTGTACATGGCAACTCTTTGATTATGGGAAGGGTATGTACAATTACCACGCACTGGAACAGACGATTATGACTCAGAGAGGTTATGTTTCCTGACCCAGGCCATCTACAGCAGGTAAGTGGTTCCATTTTAACACCCTGGTCTTCATCAGAGTGGTGGTAAGTATTAAGACTACATTTTGTGAGACACGTGAGTTTAAAATATGTATTACTCCAAAAGAAAAATTAAAAACTAACAACCATTTTACAAATAAAATTATCAAACTATCTTGAGATAAAAAGTAATTAAGCAGAATAATGTTCTCTCAAACATGCCCATATTTTAGTCCCTGAACCTGTGAATACATTAGCTTACACAGAAAAAGCTAATTAAAGTTTCAGATGGAAGGCAGCTTGCAAATCAGTCAACCTTAAAATAGGTCCTGAATTATATGTGCGTGACCAGTATAGTTCAAAGTGCAAAGTGGAGGCAGGGGGGGAGATGAGGAGGATAACTGACTGCAGAAGGAATGTACAGACGGATGCAACATTGCCAGCTGTGAGCAGAGAAAGGATGCAATAAGCAAAGGAATGCCAGTGATTTCTACTAGCTGGAAAGGTAAGGATATCAATTCTCTCCTAGAGCCACCAGCAGGAGGCACAGACGTATTGACACCTCAATTTTATTCCTGTGACATTTGTGTCAGAAGCCTGACCTCAAGGTTTGTAAGATGGAGCCAGAGAGAAGGCTCTTTGGGGAAAGGTAATTGTTGCTAAGCCTGATGACTTGATTTAATCCTTGGGATTCACATGGTAAAGGCTCCCATAAATTTCCTCTGACCTCCTATGTATACCATGGTACATGTGACTATACACACAGATGCACATACACATTAAATATATGTAATAAAATATTTTTAAAGAAATGTAAAATTAATAAATGTAGGCTTAGCTATTTCACCAAACTTTATTTAGGGTTCTTCAATGCTTCTACCTCCCTTCCACCCACTGACCATAGGTATGTGAGAAAAGAAGATTATAAGACAAAGGGGGTTGTAGAACTTTTTAGAAGTAATTCCTTAAGATGAGTTCACTCTTTGCTGTCCAGATACCAGCAGTCCAGTACAAATACCAATACAGAACAGCAACACTAATCAGCATGACTCAGCAAATCAGGACTAGTCAGCAAAAGCCACAAATTCAGTTGGATTGCCCCTGAGAAGTTCTCTGGAATGTCTCTCTCTGCAAAGTCAAGTGTCCAAACACAAAGACCAGAGCAGCATTGTTGATCCAAAAAGCGTTGTCTCACTGTCCAGGGGCTTCTATATATCTCTTCTCCTCAGAGTCCACACACAAATGTTCTCTGCTGGCCAAAGTCACACCCCTCACATGAGACAGCTTTCAGCAAGATATCACGTCCCCTCTCACCTCTCACAAGAGAGCTTCTAGCAAAACAGGCCATGACACATCTGCGTCATAAAAAACAACAACAAACAAACAAACAACCCAGAAATTCCCACTTCAAATAAATGTCTGTTTTTATCGTTGTTGTTTATCCGCTTAGCTTTTAACCAGTTCTTGGAAAAAATAGACAACTTAAACCATTGATGCCTAAAATGTTTGCAAGTGCATAGGAGGCAACTGCTTATAGAATAAAAGTCTGCAGCATGCTATGACTCTATTGGGTTGATATCATCACACAAGATGCTCATTACTCATCCCATTGGAGTCTATTAGTTTCAGAAACCATTCTGATCTCTATCTGAGAGACCTGTGCAGTGATGTGCAGGTCCTTACTTTGCAAGGATGACATTTTATTTTCTCCCTTACCTAACTAATACTTGTCAGGCTGTCTGTTAAAGTCTATATCATGCTGATATAAGTTGCTTTGATAAATGACTAATTCTCTTTTGGTCAACAGGCTTAATACAGATGCTTCTCAAATGATAGGTTACATTCTGGTAGATCCATAGTGAAATCAAAATGTCACCAAAATGCATTTAATGTCCCCCTTGTAACCTAGCACTATGTAGATTGTGGTTCACCACCCTTGTGATTGCTGTAGTTAGCTGCTGATGCTCAGTGTGACAAGAGTGTAAAAATACTTAATGCTCGCACAAAACAGATCCAAAATCAAACTTCAAAGTAGAGTTCCTATGAAATGTGTGTATTGCTTTTACATCTTCTTAAAGCTGAAAAAATATAGATAGAGGTACCACCTATGTTTTGAATTGGCTTCTCAGTTGCTTTTGGAAAACTCCATTAAAGTCATTAGACATGTGGCTTCTGGGTGATGACTAAGGAGAAAGAGAACTGACTTGTTTATGGCTGTGTTAATTTGCACCTTGGAATTAACTAGTATGTACACCAGACATCCATGTATAGAGTAAATCTCGAGGAAAAAAATAATTTCATTGACTTCCAGACATTGACAATTTTATATTTTAATAAATTAAAAATCAGTATTCTGACCAGAGGACCAATAACATTCTATAATCACTCTGGTGGGGCATAAATGTGCCACCTTAGGCAGAGCTGTTCTTATTTGTCATCCTTTCTATTAACAGATTGATGTGTGCATCATTCTTGTTGCTGCCTAAGTCTGATTGGCAATGAGGAAAAGTTTAGAGTATAAGCAAATGGCACAGACGTATAGGTATAAGGCACACTTTCTTTGTAGGAGTTAATATTCATTACTGAGAGAAATAATAAAATTATTATATGTTTTGACAAAATGAGAGACAATAAGTCAAGAAAAAAATACTCCCAAGCAACGAGGGAGCAATTGTGGTTTATTATTTAGATAGATGACAATGTCTCAGAGACTCAAAAAAAAAAAAAGAATGTAAATATAGAAGAGGTAGATGAGGGCCATGGAGATGAGAAACTGCCTTGGCTAATGCTTTTATTCATCTCTTGACCTCTCACTATTTGCTTTGAGGAAAGCCAGTTGCATTCAGGTGAGGTCACTCAGAAATCCCTATGGGGAGTGTTTAAAGCCTTTCAGACAACAGCTGGCAGGACACTGAGAGGACCCAATAGCTACAGGGGCAACCATCTGATTGGAAAAACCTCAGATTGGAGTCAAAAAACCACATGATGCAATGGGGAGAGATGAGTGGATCTCATTCGAGACCAGGAGCCAAGGTCACATGGCTAAGACCTCTGAAATCCTTCAAGTTCAGAAACTGTCTTATAAGATTTATTTGAATAATTTTTTAAATTAGAATTTTATTTTTATATTAATTACAGTTTATTCACTTTGCATTCCAGCTGTAGCCCCCTCCCTCATGCCCTCCAAATCCCACCCTCCCATGCCCTTTTCCAAGTCCACAGATAGGGAAGGTTCTCCTCTTCTATCTGACCCTAGCTTATCAGGTCTTATCAGGACTGGCTGAATTGTCATGCGCAGTGGCCTGGCAAGGCTGCTACCCCTTGGGGGGAGGCGTGTCAAAGAGCCAGCCACTGAGTTCATGTCAGAGACAGTCCCTTTTGCGATTACTAGTGAACGTTCCCCCTCCCCCACTTGGATACTGAGCTGCCATGGGCTACATCTGAGCAGGGGTTCTAGGTTATATCCATGAATGGTCCTTGGTTAGAGTATCAGTCACAGAAAAGATCCCTGTGCACAGATATTTTGGTTCTGTTGCTCTCCTTGTGGAGCTCCTGCACTCTTCAGGTCTTACTATCTCTCCGTTCTTTCACAGGATTCCCTGCACTCTACCCAAAGTTTGGTTATGAGTCTCAGCATCTTCTTTGATACACTGCTAGGTAGACTCTTTCAGAGGCCCTCTGTGGTAAGCTCCTGTCCTGTTTCCTGTTTTATTCCTTTTCCAATGTCCATACCGTTTCACTTTCTGAGTGTGTATTGATCATCTTACCCAGGGTGCTCCTTCTTACTTAGCTTCTTTAGGTACACAGATTTTAGTAGGTTTATTCTATATTGTAGGTATAGTATCCACTTATAAGTGAGTATATACTCTGTGTGTCTTTCTGCTTCTAGGATACTTCACTCAGGATGATCTTTTCTAGATCCCACCATTTGCCAGCAAATTTCATGATTTCCTTGTTTTTAATTGCTAAATAATATTCCATTGTGTAAATGTACCACAATTTCTATATCCATTCCTCCACTGAGGGACAACTGGGTTGTTTCCAGGTTCTGGCTATTACATGTAAAGCTGGTATGAACATGGATGAACAACTGTCCTTATTGTATAGTTGAGCATATTTTAGATATATACCTAGGAGTGGTATAGCTGGATCTTGAGGAAGCGCTATTCCTAATTGTCTGAGAAAGCAACAGACTGATTTCCAAAGTGGTTGTAGGTTACATTCCCCCCAGCAATGGAGGAGGGTTCCACTTTCTTCACATCCTCTCCAGCATGTATTGTCACTTGAGTTTTTGATCTTAGCCATTCTGATGGGTGTAAGGTGAAATCTCAGGGTTGTTTTGATTTGCATCTGTCCGATGGCTAAGGATGCTGAGCATTTCTTTAAATGTTTCTCTGCCATGCTATATTCCTCTACAGAGAATTCTGTTTAACTCTGTACCCCATTTTTTAATTGTATTACTTGATTTGTTGCTTTTTAACTTCTTGAGTTCTTTGTATATTCTGGATATTAGACCTCTGTCAGATATAGGGTTGGTGAAGATCCTTTCCCAGTCACACCAAGGTACTTTATGTTATCAGTGGCTACTGTAAAGGATGTTTTTCCTCAATGTTTCTTGGCCCTTTTTTTCTTGAGGGTTTCTGATTTCTTTTTGAGTTAATTTCGTATCTACCACTTTGCTGAAGGTGTTTATCAGCTGAAGGAGTTCTCTGGTTGAATTTTGGGGATTGCTCA
>CM053744.1:108250469-108314056 GCA_028658305.1 Pachyuromys duprasi | reverse complement strand
TGCATGACTTCTGCCCAAGCCCTTCTGGATTTCATAGTTTCTGATGAGAAGTCTGGTGTGAGTCTGATTGCTCTACCATCATGTTACTTGACCCTTTTCCCTTGCTGCCTTTAATATTTTTTCTTTGTTTTGTAGGTTTAGTGTTTTGACTATGATGTGACGAGAGGTATTTCTTTTCTGGTCTAGTCTATTTGGTGTTCTGTAGGCTTGTATGTTGATGGACATTTCTTTTTTTAAGTTGGGAAAATTTTCTTCTATGATTTTCTTAAAAATATTTTCCGGTCCTTGGAGCCTGGAGTCTTCTTTTTCATCAATTCCAATTATTCTTAGGTTTTGTCTTTTGATGGCACCCTTAATTTCTTGGATGTTTTGTTCTTGGGATTTTTCTAATTTTTTGTTTTCCTTGTGTGAGGAATCCATTTCAGCCAGCGTATCCTCAGCTCCGGATATTCCCTCTTCCATCTCTTGTGGTCTATTGGTGATGCTTACCTTTGTGGTTCCTGATCTTTTCTCTAAGTTCTCCAGTTCCAGGTTCTTCTCCCTTTGTGTCTTCTTAATGGATTCTAATTCCGTTTTCATGCTTTGTACCGTTTCCCTCAAGTGATTTACTGTGTCTCCTATTTTGGTTGTTTCCTCTCTGTCTATCTTTGATTGTTCCTCTATGCGGGCAGTTAATTTCTTCTCCATTTCTTTGAGGGCTTTGTTCATTTCCTCTTTTTGTCTCTCTTTTTGTTCCTCCAGTATCTGCATAATCAATGCTTTAAGATAATTTTCCTGTGTTTCTGCTGAATTAAAATCTCCTCTGCTTTTGGGTATTTCCGGTGGGGCCATGGTGTCCTGATTTTTGTTGGGTGAGTTCTTTCACCGATTTCTGGGCATTTGTTTATATATAATCAGGGAGATGTTTGTGCTTTAAGGCTGTACTTCAGTCTGAATCTGTCAATCTCTTGTGTCAGGAGTATTCTTCAAGAAGATCAGGGATTTCCGGTGGTTTGTTATTGTTTGTTGTTGTCTCAGTTGAACTCTATTTTTGGGCTCTGTGTGCCCGGCTTTGTGCTCTGTGCTAGAAGCTGTGAGCACTGCAGGCTGGTCACCCCTCTGGTTTGGAGGTCTAGCTCCTCAGTCTTTTGAGATGTCAGCTGGGGCCTTTGTGCTCAGCCCTGGGCTTGTTGCTAAGGGCTCTCCCCTGGAATGGAGATTTGGCGCCCTCTTCTGGGGCAGGGCTGCTCGTTCAGATCAGAGCTGTGTGCTGTTGGTCACCTGGTAATTTTTCTGGGTAATAACTGGGTGTCCCTAGGGTTTTCCCACTTGATTTTTCTCACCGTGCGAGTTCTGCTCACCCGGCAATCACGAATGCTGGTGTTTTAGGTCCCAGAGTTCAGTTTCCTGGTCGCTGCATTGTTTCTGCGGTCCTACTCCTCAGACACAGTGTCCTCTAGTGGCACCCATCTTGGATCTCTCCCTCAAAAACTTGTATAAATAATCCAATCCCTTTTTATATACTTCTTCCTACACTCTAATTATTTTTTGACAAATGCAAAACCAAATTTGATTGGCAGTATTCTTATAAGACACGAAGGCGGCTTAGCCTGTGCTGCCAAGTAAAGCCTGCTTGCCTTTGAAATATTTCCTTCCTCAGTCTTTATCAATGTGTCAAGCAGAATTTATTCTTCTTTATTTGATTAGATTCTTATAAGCATTGGAAATACTGAATTGCTCATTTATGAGTCATGTGGGGTTATTCTGAACTGTACATTGGGGGTGCAAACAGATCCAGAAACTTTGGCTGAGCACCAGTTTTAATTGGTTCTATGGGAAATAAACTTGGCCTGTGGTCACCATAATTAGAGTTACTAAAACTTTACATAGGGACATATGTTCATGATTCTTAATACACCAAGGTACTTAATAAACCAACAGGCAGAGGAATAGATGTCTGATATATATTGGTTGAAGTGAATGGAAATGTTGAATTGAATCATATCCCATGGTAGGAAGACACTACGGGAAGAAGAGTCAAGGCAACATTCTATACTCATTGCATGCAAATTTAATGGAGTGTTGGATCCCATAGGCAGGTTTACTGTAGAGATGCCAAGTAAGAGTCTAGGCTTCCTGTGTGCTATGTCTAGGAAAATGGGAGGAGGCAGGGATGGGTACCGCAATGAGCCAGAAGACCTCTTTTTCTCTTCACAACTGAGTGTTAGGAGCTCAGTGGTTCTTTTTGTGGACAGATTCTGCTCTTTCCTTTTAGACCCACTATACCCATGAAATTTCACAGCCCCTGTGACTGGAAAGGGAAAAAAAATTAAGGATCTCTGTTTGTGTTATACTCTAGTTTGTCTGTTTGGTTTTCTTTTGTGACAAGGTCTTTTGTAGCCCAGACTGTTCTGGAAGTTGCCACATATCTGAGGTTGATCTTAAGCTTCTAATCTTATGGAGGAACACTTGAACCTCCACCTCTCAAGCACTGCAATTACAGATGTTTGATACCACCCCTTGTTCTTGTGGTGATGAAGATAAAACCCAGGGCTTATGTATTCTAATCAAGCACTCCACTAACTGAGGCACACCACCTGCTCTTGTACTCTGTCTTAAACTGGCAGACACACCCTGAGTGCTTGAGCAGCATCCCTGTTATTCACGTTCACATTTCAGCAACTGTGTAAAGAACCAGTTCCCCCAAAAGAGGAATGCTGAGCCAGATCCTATCACAGGCACTAAGTTAGACTCAGAAGACTGACCCCAGATGAGCATGGCTTATGTTGTAACTGCCTTTATGAGTTGGTCATGTTATCAGGCACATAGGTACTATGCTGGAGGCACCATGATAGAGAAGAGGCTGTACCTCACACACAGGTACCATGTGCAAAAGAGGAACATACCTCATCTCTACTTGCTGTGACTACAGTAGAGTAGTTCAAACTTTTAAACTGGGAGACTTGAATTCTCTTTTCGTGCTGTTCACACAGATTCTATAGTCAGTCTTACTGTCAACCCTTCCCTGGTCTCTTCCCAGTTTCCATGTTTTAAACATGTTGTTACTTAAGTAATTTCCCCTTTATGGAAACACTTGTTGGTGGCTGTAGTTTAGAGATAGTCCACAAACGACATTTCTTCCTGAGAATGTCAGGTGGAGCAGTAACAAAGGTAATAATCTTTAATCTTTCATAAAGAAAGTGATATGATTACAGTGTACAGTTATTTCTGGCCAGGCTGTATTGACCAGCACTACAGTATTCACCTTTTCATTCTTAATCACAACATATTCTTTCACCAATACAAATTAGTCTTCTTGACTGCCATTTCCAAGATCAGACAAATGTGGCCACCTGCTGATACCATGTGGGGAAGTAGACTTGAAGATTTGGAATGGAGCTACACAGACACTGGAAAATGAAGACTATCCTTGGATAGAAGTGGGAGGCTGGACCTGTGCACGAGAATCAGTGAATGTCAGGGTTGCCAACATCTCAAACACATGTTTTAAAGGAAAGTTTTGGGGACAGAGTCTAGCCTGGCTTTAGTTCATGTCTGGTCTGTGTCTGTGCATCATGCTTTAGTTTGCAGTGTCATCTGGCTGTCTCTACTGGTTTTCTAATTTCTTTTGTTTAGCACCTAGAAGGCAAAGGCTGTCTAAATCATTTATCTGTGTGCATGTGTTGCAACAGCCTACTCTAATACCTAGTGGCCTGGATTCATCTTCTTCTGTGCTTCAGGCTTTACTCTCTTTGTTTACAGTGGCAATTATCAAAAAGAAAAAGCACAGCTCTTTAGTAAAATTCAGTGCTCTGCTTTATTATGGCTTCATAACACTTAAGGCAAGTAAGCGTTAGAGTTCTCTGTGGACTTGCTTGTTACATGTGCAGTAACTAATGAAGTCATCAGAAATTAATGTTTTGTTAGAAGAAATTCTTCATGTGGATCACAGAAGGGGGTCTAAGGGACTACACCGAAATAAAATCAGATCAGGCTCCAAATTTGTGTGGCCTTAAAGTGGACTTCTTTTGTCAGAGTTAATTATAAGCACATAGCACATATTTATTTTATGTGTGTATGTATGTGTATGTATGGATATATGTATGGATGTATGTATTGGGTTTTTCGAGACAGGGTTTCTTTGTGTAACCCGGCTGTCCTCAAACTCACAGCAATCTGCCTGTTTCCCTGTCTTCCTGAGTGCTGGGATTAAAGGTATGCACCACCACACCCAGCTAAAATGACATCTTTTAAATCACAAAAGAACTATTGTTGAATGCTTCAGTTACATATATAACACTTGAGGAGCTATATAAAACATGCTGTTTATTTTTTAATTGCCTGAGATGAAAGACAGATCAAGATAGTTTGATTGTAAGTCACAATCCTTATCTCAAATGGCTAGGTTAAAATCCCCCAAAGGGCATCTGGGAACTCCCTATTGGTCTATGTTTAGATTTTGCAAAATTATTTTTGGCTTTCTTCAAAGCTTATAAGGAAAAAATGGGGGTTATAAGAACAATTTACAGAAATTTTTTTCTGCCCTTTTTCCTGGCCTCCCCTGCTCCCGGGAGAGAGACTCTTGCATTGCAGAGGGCATTTCTGTGAATTTAATTGTGCTCCTTAGCAAAAAACCAGACCTGTCTGAGGCAGTTCAGGACAATTAGTGAGTTGTCATTTTCTTCTTTTCATTTGCTGTCCCCAGGGAAAGATGAGGAGTTTGTTGCTGTGATGATCGCAAATTCCTTCACCTTCTTTTTCTTGCTCACTCCAACCCAAGCTTTATTCAAATACAATTTTAGGGTTCACAGAAGAAGCCAAAGACTTAACCTCAAAAAGTCAAACTTAGTTTCCAGTTCCATGATTTCCACCCCATTGATAATTCAGAAGGAAACTGTTTCATATCCCTTGGGATGTGGTATTAAATTAGCTGCTATTGTCCCTTAGCCCATATTCTGAGGTTGGCCATTGGTATTTATCTTTGCTGAGCCTGGAACCTGAGCTGTCAGGGATGAGTGAAATGGGCAGAGAAGCAGGATTACCAACTCTCTCTCCTCAGGAGTGTGGGAAAAGTAAGATGCTAGGGCATTTTCATACCAAATGACATCAGCACTGTGAACAGAATCTCTTATTATTAATTTCCATTTCTGAGAGCAAATGCACTTGAGAAAGGTCGGTACTCTCTAGTTTTAAGATCTCATTAATATGTGCAGGGCTAGATTCAAAGGCCTTCTAAAATTACAAAGACTGAGAAGGGCCTCAAGCCTCTACTAAGAAACTAGCTCAGCTGATGCCACTACATCGTATTTCTTTGAGAAACCTATTTTTGCTCCTCATTCACTGCCTAAAAACATCAAATTTATCACCCAAGTTCTGCTTGGACAAGTGAGTGAGCCACCATGCTCTGAATGGGTATGGTTTTCCAGCTAACCAGGTGTGTAAGGAGAATGACTATAATGTGCTTAGGGCTCCTACAACTCTACAGGACAGCACGGCTAGACCTGCCTGTGAAAAACGCCCTGGGAAGTTCTCTGGAATCTTAGACACGAGCGAGGATCCTAGCATTCTGAGAATTGCTGTGTCTTGCTGTCTTCAAAGTGAATGAATAAGACCATTTACACCAACACCTACTTCTTCCTGGTGTCTGGAATTTTGGTTGATGCCAGCAGAGAACACCTGTGTGACCCTGTAGATAAACTTCCCAGGCACTGCAGGAGGGATTAAGTGTACTGCACTGAGGCAGGTGGGAGGGGATGCCCCGAAGCTCTGACTGGGCCTATGGGCCTTAGCCTTTGTTGGTTTTGTTTTGTGCATTTCTGCTGGTAGAAACCACAACAGAGAGTATATAGCTTTAGAAAGAGTCGTGTTAGTCCTACCAATAAATAAAACCAGGGAGAGGCCTCCTCACATGAGATGTAGTCAAAAGGCATCTGACACCATTTTCCACCCAGCTCAGGATGGGGGCGCTGCTCTTTACAGTGTGGAAATCATGGCAGCAGGAGCAGGAAGCAACTGGTCACAGTGAAGCAGCAGAGCAGTGAATGCCTTCACATTTAGTTCGCATTTTAGAACTAAAATATGAAGTGCTGTGTGATTATTACCTAGAAGTTTCTTAGATAATCCACCAAGGAGCTCAAATCACATTAATTTTTTTATTATTAAAAAGATTTCATGTCTATGGGTGTTTTATCTTCAGTTGTCTGTCCATAGCATTCATGCAGTGACTGTGGAGGCCAGAAGAGGGTGCCATATTCTCTACATCCGCAGTAAGAGATGGTTCTGAGACAATACCTGAGTCTTGGGAATCAAAACAGGTCTTTGGGAAGAACAGCCAGTGCTGTAACCCTGAGCTGTCTCTCCAGCCTCTCAAAACACATTAGTAATTCTGAGAAAGCTCCAGTGTTATATCAAGTTAGAAGTAGGTCATCAGTATTAATTCTAGATTTAAGCTAGTTTTCTCCACAAGGGTGTATTGTTTTCTATTCAAGCTGGGTGTTTTGGCACTTCTTAGCATCAGGATGCTTTCTAACAGGATGGGAATGTCCTTCATATTACCCATAGTTTCTGGAGCACTGAACTGGAAAAACACAGGGTCTGACTGAATTATTTTCACAGAGGAGAAACGAGTTGAATGTTCTGAGAAGTAGACATAAAATATCATATCTGATAAAACATTTTGTAAATGAGGCACTGTAACATTCCCAAGGCATATTTTCTTAACATCTGATATAAAAAACTGTATCCACATCTTTCAGATATTCATCAGAAGTGCCACTATTTAAATTTTAATAAAAATCAATGTACTTGCTAAGGGGTTATTAGATTAGGAAGGTAACAAACAAATAAGGGAATAAAGTAAGAAAAAGAAACTTTCCTGGTAAAGGAGATGGACATCAGAAGAGGGAGAAAACAGGGAAAGGACAGGAGCCTACCACAGAGGGCCTCTAAAAGACTCTACCCTGCAGGGTATCAAAGCAGATGCTGAGACTCATAGCCAAACTTTGGGCAGAGTTCAGGAAATTTTATGAAAGAAGGGGGAGATAGAGAGAGCTGGAGGGATTAGCAGCTCCACAAGGAGAGCAACAGAACCAAAAAATATGAGCATAGGGTTCTTTTCTGAGACTGATACTCCAGTCAAGGACCACTTAGCACCCCTGGACAGATGTAGCCCATCGCAGCTCAGTGTCCAAGTGGGTTTCCTCGTAAGGAGAACAGGACTGTCTCTGATGTGAACTCACCTCCCTCTGGAGGGTGCGGCCTTCCCAGGCCACAGAGGAAGACAATGCAGCCAGTCCTGATGAGACCTGGTAGGCTGGGGTCAGATGGAAGGGGAGGAGGACCTCCCCTATCAGTGGATTTGGAGAGGGGCATGGGAGGAGATGAGGGAGGGAGGGTGGGATTGGGAGGGCCAGAGGGAGGGGCCTACAGCTGAGATACAAAGTGAATAAACTGTAATTAATAAAAATAAATAAATTTTAAAAAATCTTAACTCCTCTGGGTGCTTTCTGTGAATCAAACATAGAGAATAAATTATTAAAAGAATTCTGTATATATAGGTTTTGTAAAGTGGTTTAATTGTTATTGGAAATTGAATAAATATTTAATGAATATAAAAAGAAGCTTTCCCTAAGAACAGCAATATCAGGTTTTCTCCAGTTGCAGGCATCTGTGTTTAGGTCACATGAGAACCAGTGGACACCAGAGGCAAAGAGACTCTGGCATGTGCAAATGCAGCTGGCTGGTCACAGCTGGGTAATTCATGTGCCAGGGTCAGGGTCTTCTATTCTCCAGGGTCAGAATAGATGGCTTACAGTGTAGATAAACAACATTATGTTGCAATGAACCTTCTTGAAAACAATTGTACTGAACCCATTAACTAATAATATTATAAGCATGGGGTATGGAGCCAGATAACAAAGATGCTTATAAATCATTAGATAATACTTCAGTCACATTACTTAATTTTGAAGGTTTTGCTTCTTCACCAGAAAATGGGATGACAGAATCTAATAAATTGTAATAATGGCAAAATGAAACACAAGATATGTTGGGAACATTGTAGAAAGTACTTAATCAAAGGTAGATATTACATTTAACCCTTGTCCTTTGGGAGAAATCACAGCTTTTGGTAGACAGATGGTCAAGGAAACATAAATAAATATTTAAATGCATTTCTACTCAACTCACTCTCAAGCTATTAATTAGTTCCCCATCTGGAGATTCTTTGATAGAAACATCACTGTTCAGGGTCTCTGGAGAAAGCACAGTGGTGAAGAATACATGCTGCTTGCAGAAGACTCAAGTTCAGTCTCAAGCACCTAAACCAGGTTACTTACCACTGCTTGTTATTCAAGATTAAGGTCTCTGAAGGCACCCACATGCATGTACACACACACAAATATATAAATATAATTATATAAAAACACATAAGTAAATTACATAATGAATATTCAAAAAATTAAGAGGATTTAATTTTTCAAAAAAAATCACAGTTTGGAATGCGAAGTGCCTCTTTCTTTCATGAGCCACATCTGTGAGAATTTCTTCTGCACACATTCTTTTAGCACCCCGAAATATTTTTCTACCATACTAATTGAAGGGGCATCTCATTTTGCCTAAATTCTCTGAGGGGAAAACCCACTTCCCTGGCTTCCGCCCTTCTATGAATTATGCCATGATACCTTGCATTTTGTAATTTTAGTTTGCACCCAACTTAGTGGAAACTTGCCTTGTCACTTTCTTAGAATACATTACAAACAACCAAGTAGAAACAAGCCTCATGTTAGTTACTCTGGAGGTAATAATTCCTCATGCTGATACCTACTCTTCTCCCTCACTCTAAATAGTGTACCAATAATGCTAGCTTAGGTGTGATGTCACAAATAAGTAAGGGAAATGTGCTACCAGGATATAGATTAAATAAGTTCCACTGAAAGTTTATATATTATTGCCCAAGGTTCGTATCTGTTGATAAGATAAAAATACCCTGATAAAAGGCAACGTAAGGCAGAGTCTGAGTTTTCAGTTCATTGTACCTAGGATCTCAAGGTAGCACAAACATCAGTCAGTTAGGCATATCACTTTCACAGCCAAGACCAGAGAAAAATCAATGCACGCATGCTTTGTCTCCCCATCCAGCTTGGCCTTGCCCAAAGAGTGGAGCTCAGTATGTGCTGGCTCCAAGTAGATAACTCCTCATTAAGGCTCTCTCCACAGGACTCTGGATTATTTCAAGTTGGCAATTAAAGATGACTATCAAATTATCTAGGGACTAAATATCTATAGAACAAAGGAATCTTTGGATAGTAGAACTACAAAAAATAGTTAAGAAATGAAGTACAGCTACATAATGGAGCCATGTGGTACAGGGGAAGAAACCCCACATCACCTGATCAGGTAGGAAAGTACCTACATTTGAAACTTTACCAAATCACCATATTTGGAACCAAAACACCCAGTACACCAAGGAAGATCAGTATGTGGTCAATGACCACGGGGTAGATTTTGAAGACAGTGGCCTCATTTATGTCTGCAATCAAGAAAGTTCATGGCATGCAGATTAGAAGGAAAGAACAGCTGGCTGAGAACCCAGTGTGAGCGTTCAATAAGAAGACAATGGTTTATGATTAAAAAAAAAAGTGAAGGATGGTGATTGTGAGAAAGCTTTTATTAACTGGTAGGCTGAGAAAACTTTTAACAACACCATAGGAACAGGAAACACGCAAACAGAAGGGATCTGAAAGCAAATATAAATATATCACTTTAAAGAGTGATGGAAAGTACTATATCAGGTGTGAGTGACCCTGACTTGTACCTTGACTCATCCACCCGTACCCTTATGGCACGTAATTTCTCCAATAAATCCTGATGACATCAACCCAGAAAGACCTCTGTCTTTCTTTAGCTCAAGCAATCTGTGTTCAGGGCTTAAGGGTCAATGTGTATGTCATTCTCTATGAAGGGTGTCTGACTTCAATCAATCCAGCTAAACATGGTTAATATTTTCCTTGTACTATTTCTGTTTATAATAATTACTTGGATCAGAGTATCTAGAACATTGCATTTATTTCTTCATGTGGCTCTTTTTCCTTTAGATTAAAATTTTCTTATGCTCTAAGAAACCAATTCATCTTTGTATATGCCTGGCACAAAACTTTAATTTAGATTAATGGCCAGGTGCATAAATGAATGGGAGGAGAAAGTTAGAAAACAATAAACAAAGGAATCCAAAGAGCCTCATAAATTTAATAACATAGTGAAAAATGCAGTGTTTGTCTCACCTGGGCACATTTCTCCTTGTGTGTGAGTCTCCAGAGATAAACAAATACCAAAGCATAAAAATATAAAAAACAAACCAAAATATGAAAAGTTTTTTCACTGACAGTTTCTTTGTCAAAGGAGAAAGTGCAGGCTGAGTAACCCTGCAGGTACAGACTGAAGACTAAAGAAAAAATATCTCAACTATGGTATTGTTTTTTCATTAAGATGAGAAACTTTCAAACTGAAAATAGCTCTCAGACGTTAGCATTTCCAAGTCCAAAAGTCCAGTAAGTACACAAACTGCTGTTTGGCAGGAGGAGAGAAGGCACTGTCTTTCTCAGGCCACAGGGAGATCCTGGAGAATTAGCTCAGTACAGTCTACCTTTGTCACCTGTATACTTTTCCACTTTCAAGTTAGATTTCAGACCTGAGTGACCTTCCCAAGTTCAGGCTTTTGCAACTGTGGTTCCTACACCTACAAAGTTCTGCCTTCCAGCATCAATCATGCGAGAAGGTTATTGGCGTAAGGACACATTCTCATTAAAAAACGCTCAAGAGAAATATCCTTAATGGATTTGAGTCTGAGCTGGCATGGCGAGTCTTCAAGCAAGTGACCGGCTTCCAACAATTGGATTTATGAGCAAAGAATTGACTGAAGCTCTGGTCTTCATACCCAGTCTATGGATTTGCTTAAGCAGTTGAAGCTTCACAGGCTCTCCAGCCAGCACACAAGCTCATTAGGAAGTCTTCAGGGACAGTAGTGGGTATTTAGCAACTTATGAAGCTGTCAAACTTTATCTTCCAAACTACAACAAATATTTAACTTCCAGAACCTATCCCTAGTATACAATGCATATAGGTGAGACAGAAAAAGAGAGTGAAAGACACCTTTATTCAATTTATAGTCAGACATAGTAAATAACACTAATTTCTATAGAGTGTGCTAAAAACACACTGTAAAGATGACTAGTACCCAGTCTCTGTTATAGACAGAGACTTATAAACAGATCTTATAAACAGTGGCATGAGAAGGGGTGGGTAATGAAACATAATTTAAATGAAAAAAGAGCTTTAGAGTTATATTTCATATAGTTTTAAAATGACCAGGACTCCCATCTATCTAAGGATAAAAGCATGAAGAGAGAACAGTTCCATATTCTCTGGAGAACTTGACATGGGTGCCCAGGCAGAAGAACTGTCTGAAAATCCAAAGCACTTAATCGTTAAAACAAGAGAGTGTGTGGGAGATGAGCCTGGGAGCACAAACATGTACCTTTCCTGGTAGCTCTGGCATTGAATGAAACATCTCTCCCCAAGACCAGCAATTATTACCTCTTCCATCAGGGCTAGGGTGTTGATGGTCCTATCTTGTGTAGCTATGTTCACATAATCACAGCAGCCAGGAATTAAGGAGCATGGCTGCCACTTTATGTCTGGAAGCCAGGGTCCATCCCTCTCCTATGCCTTCCTCCAGCTCCCACATGCTCTCTCTTCTCCTGAGCTGAGGTGGATATTTAGATGTCCTACTGGTGCCTAGTCATCAAAAACACAATCAACCCTCTGAACTCTGGCCAGTTATAAGTCTCAGTAGTCACTGCCAACTACTGCAAAAGAAAGTTCTCTGCCCAAAGCTGAGAGCGCTGATCTATGGGCATAAACCTGTATTTAGAAGGTGATTTGACAGGAACCACATATCCATTTCATAAAATGACAGTAATGGTTGGACAGGAGGGCTGTAGACCTCCTTCACCCTGAGATTTTGTAGCAGATGTGAATTATCTCCCGTGGACTGGACATCATAGTCAATTAAAAGACAGTTGGTCACACACAACCCTAAAGAAAAGACATACAACTAATGGGCATGAGAACTAGACAAGAGAGAGTAATTGGTGAATACGAACAAGATACAGTATTTACACATATAAAAAATTTGTAACATAACTTATTAACATCTGTAAATAACACGATAATTAAATGTACAAATATTTTAAAATAGATTTTAAAAATATTTCGCAAAGTGGTATAGAGTGATCATGGTTAAAAACCATGATAAAAACTGTTCTTTTTGAAAAATCATTGCAATTTGAGGTTTAAAAGAAGGAGGGAGCAAAGGGAGAGTGTTTAGTGAATTCTCTGCATTAAATTCAAAGTAGTGCCACAAAGAATAAGGAAAAATAGCAATAGAGGAATATTTCCAACACCAGCCTCAGATCTCCATACACAATCACACACAGTACATGCACACTGTGAACGCAATACAAATAGGTTTACACAATATACTCACACGAAAGTTGGGCCTCCATACACAAGCACACGCGTGCATTCATAGCTCTGAACACACACACACACACAGATTAACTCACTACATTCACACTAACCTCAGGCCTCCATACACAAGCACACACGTGTGTATTCACACCTCTGAACATACATATAGATTGACTCACTACACTCACGCTAACCTCAGGCATACTTATACTCGCACTCACATGTACATGCTCACCTGTGAACACACATGCACACTGGTTCACACACTACAACTATACAAATATAACTTTCAAAAAATTAAACATGTTTGTTTGTGTTCATTTTTCCTGTTCTCCTTGCATCCATCATCACATTTTTCTTACACAGTGGCTTGAATTCCTGACATTTCTAAGGGGAAGAGGTAAAAAAGGACAGCATTATATAAACTGCAGGCTCAGAGATGGTGGCAAGGGAGGCAAGCATTTGTGACAGTAGTATAAGGTACGATAAATTGTTGCTTGGCCTCTCTCTCTCCTCTCAGACACGGACAAAGCTTAAAAAGAGAATGCAGGACATCACAGCTCTTTTCCAAAGATGAGCTATTTGGGTGACAATTCTTGCCAGCTGTCACTTTGCTTTGTGTCATTATGGAACACACTGACAGAACCACTTAATCCATCCATTTCAAGCAGTCAAAAGTGAACTGTGCAACTTCAAGTCACCTCTGCACTGTGAGACTCTGGCTTCAGCCTAATGGAGCTGATGTTGAAAGGCTGTGTACAACTGTGCATTCTTATGAAATCATATGATGTCATTTTCAGACAATTAGTACCACAGTTAGAAAAACAGAGACTTTTTATCAGATATCTCAATATTGGTAGGTAGTGTTCCAAAGGCATCATTTAAGATTTTCTTTGTATGAACATATATTTTCTAAATGTAAGAAAAATCTTTCATGCTGAGTGGGAAAACGAGTTTTGAAGTTTCAATACCAACTAAAAATGCACATACAGTATGAGTATATGTGTGTGTAACACATGTGTATTTGTCATATGATTTAACAAAAATACAATAATACATCCATGGCTATTAGTTATCTTCAGGTGAAAATGATGCTTAACTCTTCTTCCTTAATGTTCCGGGAGAAAAGAACTCTTGACAAATCATTAAAGACTACAACTTAATGTCTATAAAGCATTCTCTTGAAGACCAAGGATGCTGAGGTAAATGCCAACTCAGAGGTAGTGTTCACAGAGAGATTCTGAGTTGCACAAGGTACTGTCCTGATAGATTACATGCTGGGTGGCTGAAGTGAAATTTTGGAACATGGGCTGACTGTCCTATTTAAGATTTTTCCAATACCTACTCCATCAAAATGCAAAGAGCTATTAAAAAGCCTTTTTGTGACTGGCCTATATATAAACAAAACAAATATAACCAGGGTTAATTATTGGGTTAAGTACAAATACTGTATCATTTTTTAATTTAAAAATATTTAATAAAAGAAATCACTGCAATAAGAATCTTGTACTTCTTTCAGAGGCTGTCTGTGGTAGGCTCCTGTCTTGTTCCCTGTCTTCTCCTGTTTCCAATGTTTATCATATTTGTCCTTCTGAATGAGGAGTAAGCATCTTCCCTAGCGTCTTCCTTGTTGTTTAACTTCTTTAGGAGTATGTATTTTAGTATGTTTATCCTATAATATATGGCTAATATCCATTTATGAGTGAGTATATACCATGTATGTCTTTTTGCTTCTGGGTTACCTCACTCAGGATGATCTTCTCTAGTTCCCACAATGCAAATTTTATGATTTCCTTGTTTTTAATAGCTTAGTATTTTTCCATTGTGTAAATGTACCACAATTTCTGTATCCATTCCTCCATTGAGGGACATCTAAGTTGTTTCCAGGTTCTGGCTATTACGAATAGGGATGCTACGAACATGGCTGATCAAATGTCCTTGTTGTATAGTTGAGCATATTTTGGATATATGCCTAGGAGTGGTATAGCTGGAACTTGAGGAAGTATTTTTCTTAATTGTCTGAGAAAGCGTCAGATTGATTTCAAAAGTGGTTGCACAAGTTTACATTACTACCAGCAATGGAGGAGACTTCCCCTTTCTCCACATCCTCTCCAGCATGTCTTGTCACTTGAATTTTTATCTTAGCCCTTGTGATGTGTGTAAGGTAAAATCTCAGGGTTCTTTTGATTTCCATTTCCCTGATGACTAAGGAAAGGACATTGAGCATTTCTTTTAGTGTTTCTCTGCCATTCAATATTCCTCTATTGAGAATTCTCTGTTTAGTTCGTTCCCCCATTTTTTAATTGAATTACTTGGTTTGTTGGTATTTAAATTCTTTTTTTTTAAATAATTTATTTATTTTTATATTAATCACAGGTTGTGTTCTTTGTATCCCAGCCATAGCCCCCTCCCTCATTCCCTCCCACTCTCCCCATCCCTCCCTCATCTCCTCCCTGCCCCTTTCCAACTCCACTGATAGGGGAGGACCTCCTCCCCTTCTATCTAACCTTTTTTGTGGGGCTCTTGTCCTCGCCAAGTCTTACTAACTCCCCCTTCTTTCATATGATTCCCTGCACTCTACCGAAGGTTTGGTTATGAGTCTTAATATCTGCTTTGGTACATTGCTGGTTAGAGTTTTTCAGAGGCCCTCTATGGTAGGCTCAAGTCCTGTTCCTTGTTTTCTCCTACATTCAATGTCCATCCTATTTGTCTATCTAAGTGAGGATTGATCATCTTACCCTGGGTCCTCTTTCTTGCTTATCTTCTTTAGGTGTATAGATTTCAGTATGTTTATCCTATCTTATAGGTCTATATAAGTGAGTATATACCATGTGTGTCTTTCTGCTTTTGGGATGCCTCACTTAGGATGATCATTTCCAAATCCCACCATTTGCATGTGAATTTCGTGATTTCCTCATTTTTAATTGCTAAATAGTATTCCATTGTGTAAAGGTACCATAATTTCTGTATCCATTCCTCAACTGAGAGATATCTGGGTTGTTTCCAGGTTCTGGCTATTATGAATAAAGCTGCTACAAATATGGTTGAGTAAATGTTCTTGTTGTGTACTTGAGCATCTTTTGGATATATGCCTAAGACTGACATAGTTGGGTCTTGAGGAATCACTATTCCTTATAGTCTAAGAAAGTGCCAAATTGATTTCCAGAGTGGTTGTACAAGTTTGCATTCCCACCAGTAATGGAGGAGAGTTCCCCTTTCTCCACAACCTCTCCAGCATGTGTTGTCCCTTGAGTTTATCTTAGCCATCTGGTGGGTGTAAGGTACATATCCCTGAGGGCAAAGGACGTTGAGCATTTCTTTAAGTGTTTTTCTGCCATTTTACAATCCTCTCCAGAGAGTTCTTTGTTTAGCTCCATACCCCATTTTTTAATTGGATTACTTGATTTGTTGCTTTTTAACTTCTTGAATTCTTTATATATACTGGATATTAGCCCTCTGTCAGATGTAGAATTGGTAAAGATCTTTCCCAGTCTGTAGGCTGTCATTTGGTTTTGATGACAGTGTCTTTTGCTTTACAGAAGCTTTTCAATTTCATGAGGTCCCATTTATTAATTGTTGATCTTAGAGCCTGTACTGTTGGTGGTCTGTTCAAGAAGTAGTTTCCTGTGCCGATGAGTTCGAGGGTCTTCCCCACTTTTTCTTCTAATCAGTTTAGTATGTCTGGTTTTATGTTGAGGTCTTTGATCCACTTGGACTTTAGTTTTGTGCAGGGTGATAAATATGGATCTATTTTCATTTTTCTGCAGATAGACATCCAGTTGGATCAGCACCATTTTTTGTTTTTCAAGTTTACATAGATGTGTGGGTTTATTTCTGGGTCTTCTATTCAGTTCCATTGAGCCACTATTCTGTTTCTATGCCAGTACCATGCAATTGTTATTACTATTGCTCTGTAGTACAGCTTGAGGTCACAGATGGAGATACCTCCAGATAATCTGTTATTGTACAGTATCATTTAGGAGATTCTGGGGTTTTTGCTTCTCCATATGAAGTTGAGAATTTTTCTTTCAAGGTCTGTAAAGAATTGTGTTGGTATTTTGATGGGCATTGCATTCAATCGGTAGATTGCTTTTGGCAGAATGGCCATTTTCAATAAGTTAATTCAATCAAAGCATGGCAGGGGAGATCTTTCCATCTTCTGATATCATCTTCAATTTCTTTCTTGAAATATTTGAAGTTTTTCTCAAACAGGTCTTTCACTTTCTTGGTTAGAGTCACCCCAAGGTACTTTATGTTATTAGTGGCTATTGTGAAGGGTGTTATTTCCCTAATTTCTTTCTCAGCCCATTTGTCTTTGCTAAACAGGAGGGCTTCTGATTTTTTTTGAGTTGATTTTGTATCCAGCCACTTTGCTGAATGTGTTTATTAGTTGAGGGAGTTCTCTGGTTGAATTTTTGGGGTCACACAGGTATATTATCATATTGTCTACAAATAGTGATACTTTGACTTATTCCTTTCCAATTTGTATCCCTTTGATCTCCTTTAGTTGTCTTATTGCTCTAGCTAGGACTTCAAGTACTGTGTTGAAAAGATATGGAGGCAGTGGGCAGCCTTGCCTTGTCCCTGATTTCAGTGGGATTAATTTCAGTTTCTCTCCATTGATTTTGATGTTGGCCTATAGGCTTGCAGTATATTGCTTTTACTATGTTTAGGTATGTGCCTTGTATCCCTGATCTCTCCAAGACTTTAAACATGAATGACTGTTGGATTTTGTCGATGCTTTTTCAGCATCTAGGGAGATGATCATGTGGTTTTTCTCCTTCAGTTTGTTTTTATGGTGGATCACATTGATGGATATTCATATATTGAACCACCCTTGCATGCCTGGGATGAAGCCTACTTGGTCATGGTGGATGATATCTTTGATGTGTTCTTGGATTCGGTTTGCAAGTATTTTATTGAATATTTTTGTGTCAATGTTCATAAAAGAGATAGGTCTGAAGTTCTCTTTTTTTCTTGGGTCTTTGTGTGGTTTAGGTATCAAGGTGACTGTGGCTTCATAAAAAGAGTTCAGTAATTTTCCTTCTATTTCTATTTTGTGGCATAGTTTAGAGCAAATTGGAGTTAGCACTTCTTTGAATGTCTGGTAGAATTCTGCAGTAAAACCATATGGCCCAGGACATTTTTAGGAAGGGAAACTGTTGATGATTGCTTCTATATCCTTGAGGGGTATAGGTCTATTCAATCTTTCTACCTGATCTTGACTTAATTTAGTTAGATGGAATCTATCAAGAAAATTGTCCATTTTATTTAGATTTTCAAATTTTGTGGCATATAGGCTTTTGTAATAAGAGCTAATGATTGTTTGGATTTCCTCAGTGTCTGTTGTTATGTCCCCCTTTTCATTTCTGATTTTGCTGATTTGTATAGTTTCTCTCTGCCTTTTTGTTAGTTTGGCTAGGGGCTTGTCTATCTTGTTGATTTTCTCAATGAACCAGCTCTTGGTTTCATTGATCCTTTGAATAGTTTTATTTGTTTCTATTTGATTGATTTCAGCCCTGTGTTTGATTATTTCCAGCCATCTGCTCTTCTTGAGTGTACCTGCTTCTTTTTTTTCTAGGGATTTCAGTTGGGCCATTAAGTTGCTTGTATGAGATGTTTTGGGTTTCTTCTTGAAGACTCTTAGTGCTATGAATTTTCCTCTTAGAAGTGCCTTCATTGTGTCCCATAAGTTTGGGTATGTTGTGCTTTCATTTTCATTGAATTCTAGGAAGTCTTTAATTTTTTCTCTATTTCTTCCCTAACCAAACTCATTTAGTGACAATTTGTTCAGTTTCCATGTATGTGGAGGCTTTTTGCTGTTTCTGTTGTTGTTGAGGTCCAGATTTAGACCATGATGGTCAGCTAGGATACATGGGATTATTTCAATCTTCTTGTATCTGCTGAGGCTTGCTTTGTAACAAACTATATGATCTATTTTGGAGAAGGTTCCATGAGGTACTGAAAAGAAGGTATACTCTTTTGATTTGGGGTGAAAAGTTCTGTAGACATCTATTAGGTCCATTTGATTTAGGACATCTGTAAGTGCCCTTGTTTCCCTGTTTTGCTTCTGACTGGAGGATTTGTCCCTTGGTGAGAGTGGAATGTTGAAGTCTCCCACTAATAGGGTGTTGGGATCAATGTGTGATTTCAGCTTTAATAATGTTTTATTTACAAATGTAGGTGGTCTTGTATTGGGGCATAGATGTTCAAAATTGTGATGTCCTCCTGTTGGAATTTTCCTTTGATGAGAAGGAAGTGCCTCTCCTCATCTTTCTTGATTAATTTTTCTCAAAAATCTATTTTGTTAGATCACCACCCCTGCTTGTTTTCTGAGTCCATTTGCTTGAAACACAGTTTTTCAAGACCTTTAGTCTGAGGTAGTGTTTATCTTTGTTGCATAGGTGTGTTTTTTGAATGCAGCAGAATGTTAGATCCTGTTTCCACAACCATTCTGTTAGTCTGGGTCTTTTTATTTTGGAGTTGAGTCCATTGATGTTGATAGATAATAGTGACCAATGGCTGTTAATTCCTTTTATTGTGGAGTTGGTGATCTTACTATGATTCATTGCTTTTTTCCCTCTTTTTGCTGGGAAGTTATCTGTATCCTATATTTTCTTTGGTGTAGTTTTCATTGGATTGAAGTTTTCCTTCTAGTATCTTCTGTAGGGCTGGGTTGCTGTGAAAATATTGCTTAAATTTTGTTTTGTCATAGAATATTTTGTTTTCTCCATCTATGTTGATTGAAAGCTTTGCTGGGTATAGTAGTCTCGGTTGGCATCTGTGTTCCCTTAAAGACTGTATGACTTCTGCCCAGGCCCTTCTGGCTTTCATAGTTTCTGATGAGAAGTCTCGTGTGATTCTGATAGATATGCTTTAATATGTTACTTGACCCTTTTGCCTTGCTGCCTTTAATATTTTTTCTTTGTTTTGTAGTTTTAGTTTTTTGACTATGATGTGACATGAGGTATTTCCTTTCTGATTTTGTCTATTTGGTGTTCTGTAGGCTTCTTGTATGTTTTTGGACATTTCTTTCTTTAAGTTGGGAAAATTTTCTTTTATGATTTTCTTAAAAATATTTTCTGGTCCTTGGAGCCTGGAGTCTTCTTTTTCATGTATTCCTATTACTCTTAGGTTTCATCTTTTCATGAAGTCCTTGATTTCTTAGATGTTTTGTGTTTGGGACTTTTCCAATTTTATTTTTTCTTTGAGTGAGGAATCAATTTCAGCAAGTGTATCTTTAGCTCCCAAGATTCTCTCTTCCATCTCTTGTATTCTATTGATGATGCTTACCTTTGTGGTTCTTGATCTTTTCTCTAAGTTCTCCAGTTCCGGGTTTTTCTCTGTTAGTGTTCTCTTTAGAGATTCTAATTCTGTTTTCATGCTATTTCCTTCATCTGATTGAATGTGCTCCTATTTTTTTGTTTGTTTCCTCTCTATATGTCTTTAATTGTTCCTCTAAGTGGGAAGTTATATTATTCTGTATTTCTTTGAGGGCTTTGTTCATTTCCTCTTTTTGTTCCTCTAGTAACTGCATAAGCATAGCTGTCACATCATTTTCCTGTGTCTCTGCTGAATTAAAATCTCCATTGCTTTTGGGTGTTGCTGTTGGGACCATGATGTTCTGATATTTGTTGGGTGAGTTCTTCAGTCGACCTTTTGCCATTTGTTTATATATAACCAAGATGCTGTTTGTTCCTTGAGGCTGAACTTCAGACTGGAACTGTCAATCTCTGGTGTCTGGAGTATTCTTCAGGAAGATCAGGGAGTTCCAGTGGTTTGAGTGTGTGTGTTGTTACTTCAGTTGTATCTGTGGGAGGAAAAGCCACTGGTGCCTCATCCTAGTTGTGGGGGGAAACGGGTATTGCGTGTGTGTGTGTGTGTGTGCTCTCACAAGGTATCTTGAAGGGGAGTGCTAGAGAGCATATATACTTGGGCTATGGGGTTTGGGAGCAAGCCCAGAAGGGGATGTGGGTGCTAGGGCATTTAGCAAATGCATATTGCAGGTGCCAAGTGCCTGTGCAGGTTTCCTGAATTCCCAGTGGTCTTCCATCTGTGGCGGGCTCAACAGTCTGGTTGAGATCAGTGGGTGACACTGTGGTCGGGGCACTGTGGGCTCTGTGTGCCCTGCTCTGTGCTCTGTGCTCAAAGCTGTGAGCACCACAGGCTCTTTGCCAGTCTGGTCTTTAGGCTTGGCACCTCACTCTGTGCCAGAGGCTGAGTGTCCTGGTTTGAGATGGTAGCTGGGGGCACCGCTCTGGTTAGGAGTCTCCACGATCTGACCTGGGCTTGCTGGTAAGGGCTCTTCTCTGGTCTGGAAACTTGGTGCCTCCTTCTGAGCCAGAGGCTCTGTACCCCAGTCTGGGATGGTATCTGGGAGTGTCTCAGTCTGGACAGGAGACTATGTGTTCCGGTCCGGGATGGTGGCTGGTGATTTCGCAGGAGGCTTCGTGCTCAGATCAGGGCTGGCAGGTGTGCGCTGCAGGTCACCAGGACTTTTTTCAGGGATTAACTGGGTGCCCCTAGTACTTTCCCATTTGATTTCTTCACCGTAGGAATTCCTCTCACCTGGCAATCACAAACACTGGTGTTTTAGGTCCCAGAGTTCAGTCTCCTGGTCGCTGTGCTGACATTGCTGTCCTACTCCTCAGACACAGTGTCCTCCCAGGGCCGCCATTTTGGATCCCTCTCTACTGTACCAATTTTAATAGTGTTTTAGATGGCATTTTTCAAATGGGCAATAAAAATACATTAATTCAAACTTATTGGGTAATGTTTAATACTTAATTAACTAACAAATTAATTAATAATTAAGATCTCCTGAATTCTGATTCTGGACACATCACACATCAGTGAGGAAACAATTCAGAAGTATAAACCTGGATCTTACATCAAGTGAGGGGATTTAGTCAACAATGGGGAAAAGCCAAATGTATAATGCTTTAGAGGATGTTAAATCATATGAATGAAAATTCTTGTAAGGGTGTTATGACTTTTGTGTCAATTGAGAAGGGATGTTATTGTAATTTACCGAAGGGTAAGGAAAAGCAGTGTTATTAAAACCCAGGAAGATACATGAAAGCAAGAATGGATACCCAAAAGAAGAGTATGTCAGGCTAAGGGGACAGTAATCCCAAATGGAGGTGGGTGCTTTGAAAGTGATCATGAAATTATCTCGACTTCCATTTAAGTGACTCTGAGTGTGTGAGAATAAGACAAAGGCAGAGGCAGAGGCACTGTTAGATTCTTTAATAATTTAAAAAGCAACTTTGTTTCATGCCAGAAAAGAAAAAGAAAATGCATTAAGCTTATCAGAAGGATTGAAGCTGGTCTGTCAATGGTTTTCACACAAGTGCAGGAGGGAAGGAAACTGCACCTGAGGAGGAGACAGAAATATTCACTGTTATAGTAGGAATATGCTCAGAAGGAAGTTCAAATCTGAGGGTTTTTTTTTTTTTTAGGTTGAAAATGCCTAAGTGAACTAAAGTATACAGAAGAACCTCTGGGAGAGAAACATAATTGCTATTCCATAACCTATTTTGCTACTATTATGAATCATATTGTAAATATCTGATATGTGACCCCAAGGAGGTCACAATTCACAGATTGAGAACCGCTGCATGACTGGAGCGGTCAATACAAACAACTTGGGAACAGCATTAATGAAAGAAAACAAATTCTAATAAATGTAAAAGATGGTTGAAACCCCAAATTTTATTTTTCCCACCTATGAAATCAAAATACTTTTAAATGTATCAGAAGATATGCTATGACTTATTTGACATGGCATAAATAATATTCACTGTAAGTAAGAAGTTGCACCAAAAATATTCGCAGGAGATTGAGCAAATATTTTAGATTCTAACAGCAATTTGGGGGAAGATTATGATAGGATGGAATTTGTAGAATTATTTTATTTAATGATAGTGTTATCGTCAATAGAGGGGAGAGACTTGTAGCATAGAATCATTCTCTATAAGTACTGATTTATCTAAATCTCAAATATATTAGTCAATAATGTGTTTGCTACTTCAATAAAGATGAATGTTTATGGATTTGTGAAATATAAACATGAATGTATGGAATGGTGCCTTTCTCAGATATTCATTTGCAACTCATGTAAAAGGGAAATATGCTAATATGGTAATTAGAAACTAGTAACTACCTCTGAATATGTAGCTTGGCATATTAACATTTTTTAATGTTAACAAAGTATACATACAAAACAGTGTTGAGTAAAATAGAAATGAGAACATAGCAAAAATATATTTAATTTCCTAATAAATGAAAAGTTGAATGGCCACGCCAATTCAAAAAGTATTGTGAAAAAAGGGAAGCCAGTTTAGAAAGACATTCTGAAACAAGGTGTTAAATTAGAACCAAACCTAATAGTGCCCAAACCTAATAGGGCAATAAACACAGGGCAATAACTTTTGCTTTCAGGAGCCAATAATTTGCATCATGAATAATCATCACAGGTTAGAATCTTTTTACAGTAAGTACATGAATATACAGTATGTAGGTCTAACTGTGTGAAGAACAAATGAACACAAAATACCTTGTATAGGTGTGTGATGTTTAGGTGGCCACTTGAGAATGTACCAATGGATCTTGAAAAGGCAAAGAAATACTTTTGTGCTGAGATAGGTGTGAACAGGGTTTTCTTGTAATTGTGAACAACCATTGGACATAATTTTGTTTGTTACAAAAATAGCTGGCATTATACTTCTGCTTGATCATCTACATTCTTTGGTGTGACTCACACATCCAGACAAATAAATTGCACATGGAAACGTCATAAAAAATACAGGGCTGGACTTTGAAAGGCCTGTGTTGTTTTCCTTTCTTTCTCACTATTGGGAATCAAACAAGAACTTTATCTTTGTCAAATGCTATTTTCTGTCCATGTCATGTGAATGGACTCTCAGGAGGTCTTTGTCATTGACAGAGGTTTCCGAACCAACAGAAAGTGATGCCTTTAGACTAGGGGCTAGAGAGATAGCTCAGTGATGTTCTTTCATAGGACCCGGGTTTATTGTGGTGTGTGTCATGGCACACGTGTAGAGGCCAGAGGACTTCGGGTGTTAATAATCACCTTCCATCTTCCTTCATAGGATCTCTTGTTTATGAATATGCTAGGAGAGTTGGCACAGGAGTTTTCAGGAATTCTGGTCTCTGTCTCTCCTCTCGCCACACATGCAGTGAAACTTTAGATGTTTGCTGCCACGCTTAGCTTTAGATGGGCAAATCAGCTTGGGTGGCATGAATTTTACCCATAGAGTCACTTGCCAAGGCCCTCTTGTTTTTTCTTTTTTTTTTTTTTTAATTCTTCCTCTGCCTTCATATTTTCTTATTTATTCTTGTATACCATTCTTTTCTTTTTCTCTTCCTTTGCTGAGTTTCTTCTTTCTGTCTTTAGATACTTGCTGATTGTCTTGGCAGTGAACTTGATGCCATCTTTGGTTTCTCTGTGTTGCTCGCTGGCAGCCTTTCTCTGTAAGCTTTTTGCTTTCACGCATAGCAAA
The DNA here is from genome assembly GCA_028658305.1 of Pachyuromys duprasi. Taxonomy (NCBI): domain Eukaryota; kingdom Metazoa; phylum Chordata; class Mammalia; order Rodentia; family Muridae; genus Pachyuromys; species Pachyuromys duprasi. The sequence goes on along the minus strand of CM053744.1, from coordinate 108,290,024 downwards.
GGCTGTTTGTTTGTTTGTTTACACTTGTTCTTTGCATTCAGCAGGAATTATGTGACCCAGGATAACACCCATTCTACCTTCACCATTAACCTTTAGTTTATCAATACAATTCCTTTCTCCATCCCTCCTATCCACATTCTCCTCTTACACCCAAGGCAGAAAGATGGATTCCTAGTAAAACCATAAAAATTGCTTATGTTGCCACAGAAAGTAGAGACTTGGTATTTGTCTATTCCATGAGATAACCCAGAAAACAATATATATATTATATATATATAATTTCAGTTTTTCAAAAGCGTATATAAGAAAAATAAACAACTTGCAGATATACCTATCAGAAAAAAGCACACTGAAGAAAATTGTCAACAGCACTCCAGAATAAATGGACAGTATTGAATTTTCCTCATCAGTTCACTTACTTCTTATCGATTATTATCACATTAGAACCCGAGTCATCAATTTGAGCTAGGCTTTCCTAAGTTGTCTGGTTCTTGGCTAAAATCAGTTTACAGGTCTTTAATTGGTTTCCTGGTGCACTTCAGGGCTAAAAGCCACCTCCATAAAAGATTATATGCAAGTCTGTGCCTTGGAGCACCAGTCGTGGGTCTAGTCCAGTGGTTCTCAACCTTTGGGGTATGGTTAAACGACCCCTTTAGGGGGATGACATATCAGATATTATGCATACAAGATGTTTACATTACAATTTATAAAAGTAGTAAAACTATTTTTAAAAAAAGTAGTAACAACAAAAATAATTTTATGATTAGCGGTCACCACAATCTGAGGTATATGCTGTATAAGTAAGGGTCACAGCCTTAGGAAGGTTGGAAACGACTGATTTAGTGTTTAGTAAGAGATATTGCAAGTGTGCTCCTTTGACAACATGTTTCTTTTCTTTTTAATTGTGAGCATGGGGGTGTGTGAGTATGTGTGTGTGTGTGTGTTTGATTGTGTATATGAGTACGGGTGCCTGTGGAGTACACAGGAACCTAGCTCTGCTCCTGTATAGGAGCATTCAGTACTTAATCATAGGCACCCTTAACCACTGAGTGATATCTTCAGTACCCCAAAACAATTTTCTAAGCTGTAGTTTATCATGAATCTTTAGGCAAACAGGAGAAGGTAGTATAACCCACTTCAGATAATAAGTCTAATTGGTGATGACTGCTGCACCATTATCAGATTCCAGTGGGGTTAACTGGATTATAATATATAATGACATGGTAAGACTGCAATTCATGTTTTCATTATTGGTAAGACATATTATGAATGGTGAAGACATTGCCTTGTTCCTGGAGCTTTCTAACTCTCTCTTTAATAGTGATAATCTCTGAAACATATTTGTATTAATTGCACGGCCATATATAAAACTAACTTAAGGAATGTTAGCTTCTCTTAATTTGACAGCTTTTTCACTAGTGGTGAACTAATTAAGAAATACTGAGCATATCAAACAACCTAATTACTACTAGGATTCCTGTTTCATGAGATGAAAGGAGGCTCTTTGTAAGTATCCAGGGACTTCTAGAAAACCAAAACATCATTGATGTATAAAAATTATCTTTAAAAGATATATTATGACTAGAGAGCGGTCATAAGAGGCCAACATCAAAAGCACTACAGAGGAGATGAGATATTTGACTATGAGGTAAGCATAAGTACCTGGGAAAACACATGGTTGTAGACTACCTATTAATTATAATGTCAAAAGGATGTCTTAAAATAGATGTTGCTAAAGAAGCTTAGAGGTAAGAGAACTTAGCTCTTTCAGAAATAACTTTTGTTTTTGTTTCTGTGTGTGTGTGTGTTTTTAAGAGCATTACAAAGCAAGGATTTTGTTCTCTGATGCCTGTAAGATTTACACAGCATCTTTATTATTTTCAGTTCAGAGAAACAGAGTTCCAAGACCAATTTGTCATTTTTGCAGAGAGAGTACACCAAATTTTGGTGTTGTGTCAGTTTGATCTGTGGTAGGGAAGGACTCTCAAACCTTTTTGCCCTCTGTATAAGTTCATCAAACCTGCCTCAGAACTCACCAGCATGTCCTCACAGACTCTTCCTTTGAATTGTTGTAATTGTAAGTGAAGTCAATTTTCCTCAAAACTTAACTAACTTCCTATACTCAACTCAAATTCCACCATCATGACTGCATTCTGTATTCTGGAACAATTTGACACTTTTCCTTAGGGAAAAAAGTTTTTTATTTGTCAAAAACAAAACAAACCAACAGTAAACAAACAAGTAAGCAAAGCCCCTGCATATTTTGTATTTGTTTTGCATTATTTTTCACACAGAATCTTTCCCATCTACCTTAAACAGAGAATTTTGGCTCAGTTACTGACTTTTGGTTCCCAGCAGAAAACACAAAGCAGGTAAATGACTTAAATAGCACTTTGGCAGATGATAGCATCTGTGGGAATGCATTCTAAGGCTCTTTTGCCTTGTCATGCCACATTGACACTTGCAGAAATAAAAGCGTTCTTTAGTAGATATCAACGCATAGTCACTCCTTAACATTTTAAAGTTAAAATTTTGCCTTTAACAAGTTTTCAGTATTCTATGGTATTTAGAAACTATGAAACCAAAGATAATATATTCATTAATTCTGCTATGAAGGTCAAGACTGAATTTAGGATGACAGATTTTTTTTTTAGGGTGGGAACAAGGAATTTATTTCATTTTAGATAGCATCCTGAAAAAATGTCACAAAACCTCACTCATCTGTATCTCAAATCTGAAAGGACATACCCAATATATACGGCACACTTAATAATTAACTTCACACAGAGGATAGATAGTATGCTATACCAAAGAGTTAATACAGAAGGCCTAACATTTCTCAGTTATTACATTGCTATGCAAGGGTCTGCCTCGGCAAAGACTGGCTTTGGCTGGCATTAGGAATCTCGGTTTGGGAATGCTCCTTTCATGACTAATTTATAAATTATTTGGCTTTCTTAAAGCATAGAACCCTGCAGCCTGAACTATTTATACAAACACTGATTTACTATGAACCTCAGCTTTCTTTCTGGGAGTCTGAAGTTTTGATAATTGTGGTTGATAGCAGAGTTGGAGGGTATCTATATGAACAACTTCCAGTAGAAACTCTTGTCTCTGTTGTGTGCAGGCATTGCTGGGTAGAAACTGACTGACAAGTTCCTTGCTAGAAGCATCAGCTTGTTTTAAGCACCTTGCTAAGGAAAGACTAGGAAGGCTGTTTGCAGCATTCCAGTCCCTGGACATCTATATTCAGAGCCAATTCTGCTTCCTGTATCTTCACTATTAAAACATGGCTCTGAGTAAGCGAAGGCCCTCAGGGTCCATGGGAACTTTCATGTAAACTCACTGGTGGTTTTTGAACATGTGGGTACATGCAGACATGTGCAACTGCCAATAGATACAAACCATGGACAACAAGCAAGATTTCCCATAGTCTCTCACTTTTGGAGGAGAGGTGACAAAATGTTAGTATTCATCACCAAAATCAGATTCCCATTTGGTGTTGCCGCTCCCACGGAATTATTTACACTCTTGTGAACAAGAGTACCAGAAACAATTTTGACTGTGATCCAGAAATAAAAAAAAATAAAAATAAAACCAAAAGCAGAGGTGATAAAGATAAATTATCAATGATAAGGAAATAAATCATCATTTTAAACAAAAACATCAGGTGGTTGCGTGTGCACAATTATAATCTTAAACAAGATAGGAAGAGGCAGGGGAACCTTGGGCTTCCCTGACAAGCCAGCTGAGCATACTTAAAAAGTTCTGGACAAGTGAGAGACCTTGTCTAAAAAAAGAAAAAAGGAAAAAAGAAAAAAGAAGATGGTGCCTGAGGAACACATTACCCAAAGTTGATCTCTAGACTCCACGAGTACCAGTGTACACACACACACACACACACACAAACTGCTCAAAACCTATATTAACATCATCATGTGTCTCAGTGTGGAATCCTAGAACAAAGTACTGCTGACCTGGTGACGTTAATCCCCAGGTTCAGGAAGCTGTGACTTGGAAGTCTGTGCTGGCAAAGTTCTCCCAAGACACTTTCCAGCTGAGATGGAAGAAGGGCAAGCCGGCTCTCTGTTCTTTTAATAATAAACTAATCCCATTCATAAAGGCTCCTCCATCATGGCTTAATTAGTTCCCTATAGTCCTTCATACAGATAATTTCACATAGGGGATTAGATTCCAATCCATAAATTTTCAGAGGATACAAACATCTGATTCATTGCAGATTTTGGCAGAAATTAAGTTTTATGAAGCTATAATTCTTACCACATAGAAGAATTACTTTTTATTATACTTCATTGCTTTAAAGTAGTACAAATATCCTGAATTTAACTAAAAAAAATGGGTTAGGTCCTCAAGAAAACATGTAATTCTTTCTTTCACTACAGTGTTAGCACAATGTCTATTTAGCATAATCTTTAAAATAATTTATTAGAATAAACTCAATAACCACTTTCAAAAGTTATCAAGGTATAGTTTATACCTACATATATATATATATATATTTATATACCAAGAAGCATGTATGGTTCTATAAGTATATTCTTATTCAAGTTTGGGTTTCTGTCATGTTCATATATAATCATTGGCACACTACATACATAGCTTTTAATATTTAAAGTATGTATTTACTGCGTATATGCACACACACACACCACCTACACACACACACACAAGTATGTTGATGTGTGGAGAACAGCAGACAGTTTGTGCCAGTTGGTGCTGGTTATGTGGGCTCCATCGCATGTTGCCAAGTTTAGGAGCAAGTGACCAGATCACCAGTTAAATGTACAATATCATTACTGGTGTATTTGTAATCATTTTGATAAGATTAATTACAAATCCTCAAATAGAACAGAAAATGACTATGACATTGTGCTATGGGGCCTTGATTAATAGAGCTGCCTGAAAGTCATATAGTCAGAGGTAAACAGTTGCTCAAACAAAAACTCTAACCATAAGTATGCACTGAAAGTCTGCATGTAGTAAGGAAACTGACATGTTCACTTAAGGAATACGCAATAAGACACCTGTTTGCACGGCACGCACCCCCACACTGTAAGTCGGCATGTCCACATTGTTGCTTTTCCCATTTGCTTCCAATCCTTGACAAGCTTGCTCACTTCTTTGAACCTCAGTCTCTTCAAAGAGAAAATCAAGACCAGTCACTCCCACCAAACAGGTGTGATCACTGATGATTTTGATCCCTTTGTTTGAGTCACTGTAGACCATTCTATGGGTTAATTTCTGTCTAGAGGCTCTATAAATGATTTCTGTTTGTTAGAAGGCACAGCTACTCAGGTTATGGTTTCAGTGTGGGACACCAATCACTTTGTTTTTCACTTTGGAAACATTGCAACATGTCTCCATTGATGATGTAAATTTCCATCCTTTAGGTGCTGCAGGGAGAGCAAGCTCCACCTGCAAGCGATTTTCTGCCTGAACTATCTCCCAGCCCTGGGTTCTATAGGTGTGACAAAAGGGTGTTTGAGGGTCAGTCATCCCCTGTGTCACATACTCTTATGATTGATATTTGAAAGATGAGAACAACATTCAGCTAGCGCTGTTGGATTAGATGGAAGCTGGATGAAATAGAATGTCACCACATGTTTTAACTTCCCTCCAAAGAGAGTATGGATTATGGAAGGGAATTTTATTTTATTTATTTATTTTTATTATTACAATTTATTCATGTCATTTTCCAGCTGTAGTTCCCTCCTGTCCCCTCCCAACCCTGTCCTCCCTCTCTCTTCTCCTCCCATTCCCCTCCTCCAGTCCACTAATAGGTGAGATTTTCCTCCCCTTCCATCTGACCCTAGCCTATCAGGTCTCATCAGGACTGGCTGCATTGTTTTCTTCTGTGGCCTGGTTCAGCTTCACTCCCCAGGGTGAGGTGATCAAAGAGCCAGCCCATAAGTTCACGTCAGAGACAGGCCCTGTTCCCCTTACTCGGAAACCCACTTGGACACTGAGCTGCCATGGGCTACATCTGAGCAAAGGGTCTAGGTTATCTCCATGCATGGTTCTTGGTTGCAGTATCAGTTTTTGCAAAGACCCCCTGGGCCCAGATTTTCTGTTCTGTTGGTCTAGGAAAGGAATTTTATAATACTGATTATCTGATACTGTTGGCCTTGGTGACTTCATAAAATCTCTAAACACTGGACTAAATTGCAATAAATTAATGAAAAACTTTTCCTGTCCTTGCACTATGACTCAAGAATGACACCTTCAAAATGAGCTAACAACATCAGAAAGGAGAATTCTTTTTATTTTGTAATTTTGTGTGTGTGCAACTTGTACTTCCTTTTAAGCACTAGCTGCCACTTCCCTGTTCACAGGTGAGCACTGAATATTTTCTCAGGAGCCTCTTATGTTAATAATGGCAAGAGTCAGCTCTTCTCCTAATTCTAGATGATAATCAGGCCAGAATACTTAGATGAGGACAATCAAAAGAAAATCCAAGTACTGATTAGTAAAAAAAAGAAACATTTGGCTGAAATCTCAAATCAAGAGAGAGCACAGGGCCTGAAATTTTATGCTTTTTATTAAAAGCTAAAAATATGGATCTGTGAAAATAGCTTGCAATTTGCCATTAATGTTCTTTTTAAATCTTGAATAAATTCAGGAAGGGAAAGGACAGCTATTCCAACATGGAGATCTTTGAAAGGAGCTCATGGTCTTGTGATAGTTTCTGTGGTTGTTTAATAGAATATGTGGTACAAGCTGTTGAAAAAAGAAAAACTATGTGCTTTTGCTTTTTGTTTTGTTTTTATTTTATTTTAAAGAAAGAGCTACAATACAAGAGCCCTCAATTTCTTAAAACTTTAGTATATGCTCACTCATATAGACATATAATATAGGATAAACATACTAAAATTTGTACACCTAAAGAAACTAATCAAGAGGGAGGACTCTTGCTAAAATGCTCAATCCTTATCCAGAAAGGCAAAGAGGATGGGCATCAGAAGAAGAGGAAAACAGGGAATAAGTCAGGAGCCTGCCACAAAGGGCCTCTGAAAGGCTCTGCCCTGTAGACTATCAAAGCATATGCTGAGACTTATGGCCAACCTTTGGGCAGAGTGCATGGAATCTTATGAAAGATGTGGGAAATAGCAAGATAGGGAGAGGGCAGCAGCTCCACAAGGAGAGAACCAAAAAATCTGAGCACAGGGGTCTTTCCTGAGACTGATACTCCAACCAAGTAGCATGCATGGAGATAACCTAGAACCCCTGTACAGATGTAGTCCAAGGCAGTTCAGTGTCCAAGTGGGTTCCATAGTAATGGAAACAGGGACTGTCTTTGACATGAACTGATTGGCCTGCTCTTTAATCACCTCCCCCTGAGGGGGGAGCAGCCTTACCAGTCCACAGAGGAACAAAATACAGGCACTCCTGATGAGACCTAATAGACTAGGATTAGAAGGAAGGAAAAGAAGACCTCCCCTATCAGCGGACTTGGGGAGGGGCATGTATGCAGAAGGGGGAGGAAGGGAGGGTTTGGGAGGGGGAAAGAGGGTGGGAACTACAGGGGGGATACAAAGTGAATGAAGTGTTATTAATAAAAAATTATAAAAAAACTTTAGAAAAATCTTTCTATCTTTCCTTCCTATGTAACAAAGTGCTGATCTCAGTGGCAGGGTAGAGAACACAGCTTTATCTCACTGTGTTCTTACATTTCCCCTCCGTGGGCTTCTTTGTGATCAGTACTGAATGCCAACCATGGAGCTTTAGGTTGTTATTTGTTTTCTGCAAAGCTTTAATCCCTTGATGGGTAATTTCTACTTTAGCCTCCCAAAACATCACCAGCAGGCACAAATATGTAACAGCTCTTTTTTAATAAAAGTACTCAAACACATGAGTAAACATGATATTTGCATGACGTACTTCCAGCTAGATTCTGAGTACTAATTTTATAGTTTCTTGTTACAATTCCTATCTTGGAGGCTTTCTCTCCATAGACCTTTTTCTTTATGCTCAGTTTGCCTCTTCTTTTCATGGTCTGCTTAGCTTTGGGGGAGAAACAGATTAAAAGTTCTGGAAGCTCCTCTATTAAATGAACCCCCCTTTTTTTCTGGCTCAGTCCAAAGGACTGGTAGTGATAATTCAAGCAGCCCTGACCATGCCCACTATAATCTTCTTAGTTAGAAACACATCATCTGTGTTCTTTTGCTAGGCTCACAAGTTATAATCTCATTAGTCTAAAGTTCAGTCTGAAAAAATTACTTTGTGTGTGTGTGAAATGCCTTATTAATATGAAGCATTGCAATTCAAATGAAAGATCTCCCTAGGCGGGAGAGATGGCTCAGAGGTTAAGAACACTGGCTATTCTTCCAAAGGTTCTGAGTTCAATTCCCAGCAACCACGTGGTGGCTCACAACCACCTGCAGTGAGATCTAGTGCCCTCTTCTGGCATGCAGGTGCATGTGCAGACAGAACATTGTATAAATAATAAATTAATTAATTAAAAAAAGACCTCCCCAAGATAAATTTTTACTATCTCATTTTGTATTGTGCACCACATTACTGCTGACCATAGGTATAATGTTGTCCCCAGAGTATCTCAGGACCTTCAGTATTTTATATGATTAAACCTTCATTGCTATATATGCGTGGCTCCTTTCTCTCCATTGTGAGCCTCTGTTTTAAAGGAATTCTATGCACTTCGTTAATTTAAATGCCTTACACAAATGGAATGATGCAGCATGTGTTTTTCTTTTATTGGACTATGTCCCAGTTTCCTTTTTGTTGCTGTGATAAAACCATCTGATCCAAAGCAACTTAGATGAGGAAAGGGCTTATGGGGCTTACACATCCAGAGCACAGCCTCTCACTGAGAGAATCCAGTCAGGAGTTCAGTCAAGCAGGAGCTGACACCAAAACCATGGAGGACTTATGATTGCTGGATCATACTTAGCGAGCTTTCTTACAACAGTTTAGGACCATCTGCCCATGTATGCTGCTAGCCACAGTCAACTGGACCCACTACATCAATTATCAGTTAAGACAACCTCTCACAGACATGCCCTCAGACCAATAGGATATGTGCAATGTGCCCTTCCTTCTCCATGACTGTTGGCTGTATCAAACTGACAGTTAAAGCTAACTAAGATATCATGGATAGTAAACTAATCCCACTGTAAAGCATCAAATAATGGAGTAAAAACCGGTAAAAGTCATGAAGAGCCATTTCACCTAGTAGTACAGATGGCTAAAGAGATTGTGAAAAGGTCTTCATTGTCGTGTGCCACTAGCAAAACGCAAAAATTAAAATCATTGTGGAGTACCACTGCTGCCTATAAGTGGCTGAAACAGGGAGCAGCGACCACACCAATTACTTGTGATATAGAGAACCCAGATCATTGTGCATTCTGAGAGTTAAATGGCACAGTAACTTTGGAAAACAATTTGGTAGTTTCTTAAATATACGATATGATGCTCAGTGATGGAAATGTGGTTCAGCACTTAAGATCTCCAAGTGAGCAGAATTTGATTCCTCATGTTGGTTGGATCACAACACCTTTTACTCCAGCTTCTGGCTATTTGATACCTCCAGCACATATCCACACACAGGCATATAGCTATATGCATAACTAAAAATAAAACAAAATTAAAAATACAGAATTACATACATTTCCATACAACTCAGCAAATTGTACTTTAAGGGTATTTAATACAGATAAACAAAAGCTTACATCTGTAAAAAAAAAACTGCACATGAATGCTTATGTTGGCTTTATTTTTAATATCTAAAAAGTCAGCAGTCAGGTTTTCTTAAATGAATGAACAGGCAAGTAAGTTGTGGTACACCTATACTGCAGAATCCTGTTTGGCAAAACAAAGGAATGGGAGACAGATAGATGCAACAGTCTGGACGACTCTCCTGAGAACTGCAATGAGTGAGGAAAAAAATCAGTCCCCAAGGTTATTCTCTATGTGATTTCATTTATTTAACTTTCTTGAAAGGATAGGATTACAGATAATGATAGTACATGGATGGCTAATAGGAGTTTCCAAAAGCACGAAGATAGGCAGGAACTGGTGAGCTACAAAGGGTACCTGGAGGGATTTTATGGCGAAGGCAACGATCTCTCCATAATTTTATCAGTGTTAGAATTCTGGTGGGTGTAGTGATGGCTGATAGGCATAAGATATCCCTGCTGAATAAGCACTTACTGCCACCACAGGCTCAAGAAAACAAGCCATCTACATACCCTGGCAGAATGGAGAGTCAGAAAATGGCACATACATTTTACAACAAATTCTTCATAATTGGTGAATCCAGGAGCTGAAATCCACCTGCTCTGATTCTTCAAAGTGTTGGCTAGCTCCCAGCCTTTGTTTTGTTTCATGTTTTTTCCTTATCCCTTGGAATTTTTTGACTGGCTTGTAAAAAAAATATTAAGCAGTCTTTCCTGATTGACTCATCTCTCACAACTCTCCAAATCTGCTCAAATTAACCTGTCAGATTTGAATCAACCAGATTCCTAATTTATATGTGGACTGGCCATGATAGTTAGAACAGACTGGATTACACTCACTATAATCCACTTAGAAACATTTATATGGCACCAAATTGTTTTTTTTTTCTCTAGGGAATAAAACAATACACTACACCGTAATGCTACTTGACACTCATTTTGCATCTCTTCTTACTGGTTGTTTTCTTTGATAAAGAGATAGGAGACTCCGCTCTGATACAAGAAACTAGTAGCAGTATTGACATGTAGTCTTGCAACATAATTCCTTTAAAGGGAGCTGAATCAAGGATAAGCTGTGATCTCTATCATTTCTACAGCTATGTGTGGAAGGATGTGATATCTACCATGGGAAAGTTAAAAAATACATGAAGTGATGCTGTCTATTAAGATACCATCTTAGGTCCAGGTTTCTCTTAAAATCTCAAACCTTTAAGAGTGCTGACTTTCTCCATTTAGAACAGCCCAGAAGAGCTACAGTAGAAAAATAAAACCAAACAACAATAAAGAAGTTCAGGGAAGGACTTGAAAATCCCAGCTGTGATGGAGATTGCCTGGAACCCTTATGTGGGAGGGTTGCTTTCCTATGAAGAAGGAAGCCACCAGGTGACACTTTGGGGAGGTAAAGGATAAAGAAATGGATTGATTTGGCATCCGTTCTCTCCTTTATTGCTTAAGGAGAAACTGACTTTTCCTTGTACCTGCTGTTGCTGCTAAAGCTCTAATACAGTTGTCATCAAAAGTAAACTTGACCTTGCTCAGATGTAGTTCATTGTAGCTCAGTCTCCAAGTGGGTTTCCTAGTAAGGGGAACAGGGGATGTCTCTGACATGAACTCAGTGGCTGGCTCTTTGATCACCTCGTCCTGGGGAGTGCAGCTATACCAGGCCACCAAGGAAGACAATGCAGTCCTGATGAGACCTGATAGGCTAGGGTCAGAGGGAAGGGGAGGAGGACTCCCCTAACAGTGGACTAGGAGAGGGGCATAGGGAGAGAAGAGGGGGGCGATGGAATTGGGAGGAGATGAAGGAGGGGGCTACAGCTAGGATACAAAATGAATAAACTGTAATTAATAAAAAGAAGTAAACTTGAAGCAGATAAGAAGTATCATAACTTTAAAGAGAAGATTTAAGAATTGAGCTACTTTGGATGAGTTACTTTAAACTTCCATTTCCCAACATTTCTCAGTACATTTTTTACAGGCTGGTAAATTATAATTTTAAGAAAAATCATAATATGCTTTTCCCTATGAATCAGAGAAGTTACTTGAAAGAATTAAGAATGGTTTTTGACAGAGACTCCCAAATCCTAGCAATGATCCTCTAAGAAGGTCTCCAAGAAGCTATGGGCACAATGACGAAGAACTCCACCTGGACTGTGCTACACTAACCAGTGGGAAAGACTGCCCCAATGCTGCCTGCTGCTAGGACTCTGTTTAAACTGTAAACAGGCAGGACACTGGAAAACTAACTGCCTTATTTTGCCTAGACAAAGATAGGATAGCATTCCCAACTTTCTGCCTCACAAAGAAGTTTGTCAGAGCCTGGTAATTGAATAAGGATGCTGCCCTGGGACCTGTCCCCTTAAGGAAGTCATCAACACCTCAGAAGCCTAGTGGGACAGCTGTCTGTATAATAGGTAATCTTTGTCATTATAGTTGATATATAGGCCATTTGAATTATACTTCCTGCTATAATTTATCTGTCTCAGGTCTCTGATGTTTTTGAAAACTAAACTAAGAAAAGAAGTAGCTTTTACTCTTTTCTTTGTGTACGGAATTCACTTTTCAATGACTGCTCCTGGTAATCAGCTCTCTGTGTCTCATGGGAATAACTAGATAATAAAAAGAGTAATGACTCAGTTCTGAGGATACGAGAGGTTGAGTTATAGGGATCTAAGAAAGTGAGTATCTAAGAAAGTGCCTGAGGGTCTAAGAAGATGTTTTAAAGTTGACAAATGCAAATTATGAAGGTTGGAGGATATAAGGACTTCAATGATGATAAGAAAGTAATTTAAGGTATAGAAAAGGACTGAAAACCAGGTGTGGTAGTACACACCTTTAATCCCAGCACGCAGGGAGACAGAGGCAGGCAGATCTCTGTGAGCTTGAGGCTAGCCTGATCTGCAAAGTGAGTCCAGGACAGCCAAGACTACACAGAGAAACCCTGTATGGAAACCATCTTCACCTCCACCCCCCAAAAAAGAAAGGAATGCAAAATGCTTCAGATTTCTTCCTCTCACTATGACACTGTTGTATTAAGACCATTGAGAGATTGACATTAATTTGTAGAGTTCTGGTAAATTTCTAGTCTAACTCTGGTAAAACCTTTCACTTTACAATACACTTCATAGTCAAAAGCTCAAGATTTTTAAACAGTTTCCCAAGCGTCTACTATGACACAAAGGCATGAGCTTACTGCCTTCTCTACAATGTGGATTTCAAGACAGATTGCAAAGAGTAGTAATACTAACATATCTAAAATTTGACTCTTTTGTGAATTAAAAAAAAAAGATTCTTGTAAGCTTCAGTAAATCCACTTGAATCCACCTCTCACAGGTCAAATGGGCTCCAGATAAGTACTGTCAATCAACAGCCTGGTTCCCTCCCCACCTGTCTACTTCCCTGGTCCTGAAACACCCACCACTCCAAATACTAAGACCATGGTCCTAAGTTTCAAATGTACACCCAAGAACAAAAACTTTTCTTCCTAAACTCCTTAACTTAATCTCCTGTCTCAGAATTCTGGTAGGTCCGGGTGTTTCTTCAAAATCTGCCTTCAGGGCAGCTCTAAAAGTGGCTAGCTCAGGTTGGCCCCATAATGCAGACAGCAAATAAAACAGCCTGCTCTTCCCAGACTTGGCTAACATTCCAGCTTTTTAGACCCCCATAATGATGACACCCTAATGTCAGTAGGAAGTAGTCCTACATGATCACATTACTCCTTATTTATGTATTATCAACAAAAGGCTGAGATGTTGGAATACAGACCCAGCACAAGCAGCCAAGGTCCCTTTTTATCCAAAGTGGACCTGGCCTCCAGATTCTTCCCACATCCCCTAGTCCCTACTTGTTGTAAGGCATGACTGGCTAACCCAAAACTCTACCCTGAACTCTTTAGCCCAGGGGCTGGGCTTCTTCTCCCCCAGAGGCTCTTGACTATATAATGCAAACATTTTGGTCCACCTCCTGCTCTCTGCCCCTCTGCTTTTCTGTCTCCTTCTGCATGGCAACTTTGCTGACCCCTTCCTGTGATGTGGATGAACACGCCTGAGAGATGCTCCCAGTAAACTTGGATTTCCATGCTCTAATTTGGCTTGAATTGGTTCATTTCTTTGTTGGGAAATAACCTATCAGTTTTATTGTTTATTGTATTGATTTGCTTATTTTTGTACTCTGGAACTCTGTCGGCATTGCCAGACAGAATGGTGAGTAACCTCATGACATAAGAGCCTGTAAGCACAAAAATAAGACCTTCAAATATTTCAAAAGAAATTTTTAAAAAAGGCAGCAACCTGCATTGAGGGTTTTGACAGCAAAAGGTAGTAAGTGATGATGATATCAGTAGAATCAAACAGGGCCAAGAAAGTTTTAGGACAAGATATATTAGTTATGAAAATTAAACATTGGAAGTAGAGTCCTAAAGACATAAGTTTAAAAGAATTTAAAGAATATGAAAGCTTTCATATTGAAATGCCCAGAGAAAGTCAAAGGAGAGAAATAAGGAAAAAGGAAAAAGTCATAGCTTCTTGCAGTAAAATCACATAACTGAATATCAAAGGCAAACAGAAAATGCCCTAGGTTTTTAAAAGTAAAGTATCACATGTAAACATCACATAATGAGCTGAGCTAATGGTATTTTTAAACTGAAAGATGAATCTGAGAAAAATGTGAAATTTTCTTTCACACACTAGGGAAAAGGCAAAGCCTGAAACATTTCTTAGAGCCAGACATTCAGTGAGACCTTAATATTAGCGGTCATTTAATTTCATCTTGAAGTCAGACATGGAGATTCCGAGGCAGAGAATGGCAGTGTTCGTAAAGGAAGTACTGTGTTTGTCCCTGTTCTTTACATACCTGAGGCTGTGTGCAGAGGGCCAAGTGTCCCTTGCACAAAGGTAAATCTACACATAAGAGGCAGAGTGCTGAAATTATAAAGTGGAGAGTCCTGATTGGCTGATCAAATGCCCTTTCATCCTACAAAAAAAGATAAGCCTTATCTCTGTAACATAAAAAACAATAACAATAATGATTGCTTGTAAAGAAAGGAGGGGAATCCTTGGGTTTTTGTCCTTTGTAGGTAAATCTATCTAGGGTAAAGATGAGCCAATCATACGATTTACAGTCCTTGAAATGTCTCCATGTGTATAGATTTTCCATCACTATAATGATTATAAATTATAGGGGAAATGGTTTATTTTAGTTCGCACTTCTGGAAATTCTGTTCTGTGATCCATTAGCTCTACTGTCCTGAGCCTGTAGCAGGGCACACAATGATAGAAGTGAGGAAAAGCAGAGTCTCTTACACCACATCTAAGAAGTCAAAGAGAAAAAAAGACCCATAACCTGGGGTTTTCCTCTAATAATTCAGAGAACACCTTCTACTCTGCTTACCACCCCCAAGTGGGGAGTGAGGCCTCTTTGGAGACAAAGTCTTTATCCATAATCTTTTGAAGGGAATTTAAAGATCCAAACTGTGTTATCTATTTACAAGCTGCATCTCCCTTTGAAGCAGGTAGTTTGCACAGAGGGCTTTCACATTTTATTCGTTCTTCATTTAATGTTCAGTCTTGATCATGTGATCAAATATCTGTATTTTTTTTTTACTCAGAGCAGCCCAATAAAGAAAAAAATGTTACAAGTATTTATTTTATGACACTAGACATTAAAAGGGTAGAATTAAATATTCTCTAATTTCAAAGCCACAGAAATTTGCAATATTAGAACCTACATCAAAATAGTTTTGTAAAAGTACATTAAGAAAAAAACACATTAAGGTAGTACAGAAGGCATGTGAGGAGATGAATGAGCCTGCTCAGTCAGGTACGTGTGCTATATGTGCTAACAGAGAAGGTGTGAGGATTAAGAAAGAAAACAAGGTGAGCCAAAGTTAACCAAAGTTAACAGGACTTCAGCAAAGACTGAAGCTGAGTTTATTTCTCCCAAGCCAACTTTTATATGCTCCAAGTATATACAGAGCTAACATGACAACCTTATCTTAGGGAACTCATGAGGCAAGTTTGTTCCTTGCACAGGGAACAAAAGGTCAAAGAACAGGCAACTATACAGGAACAAAATGTCTTACTTCTTTAGAAACTGAAACAAAGGTCAGAGCTGCAAGATTAGATCAAAATGGAGTCAGCATTTTCATGGTTCTCCACATCTCCCCCTTCTTTATTTTATAAAAGAGGATTGTGCCTGTCTTAGATATGTTTGGCAAGGTATCCTTTTTACCCTTTATTGGGTGAGTGTCTTGAATGCTTCACTTCCCTTTCTTAGGTTGATAGGCATCTGCACAAACTTTTATCCTTTATTGTCTACCAGCCCAAAAAATTATACTGGGGAGAATGAAACTTTTAACCTTGGACCACATATTGCTGCAGCTAAGTCTATCAGACTTTGCACTCCCAACAGCACCAAACAAGGAAGAAAAGAATTAACAGCACAAGACCTGTCAAGACAATCATGCCTTGATTCCATGAGAAAACAGACTCCAAGACGGCAATACATTTGTAAATTGTTTCAAAAAGTTTTGTGCAGCTTCAGCTGCATTAAAGTTTAATGGCTTGGCTTATAGCATGAGGATTGCTTCTTGATGTAATCGAATAAAATCTAAAAACAAATTAGTATGTTCCATATTTCCAACAAATGTTTTTTAAACCTTTTCCCAGTCAAAACAACTATCATTATATTTTAAAGGTGTAACACAAATCCACTGATATTGACTTGACAATTCAGTCATGATCTAATTTGTGAACCTTGTAATTCATCTGCTAAAAACATGTAGTGTTTCATATAAAGCATTTCTTCTCTGCTCTAATCTTTCATCAATATTATTTTGCAGTTCACCTTTTTGATGTGACGGTAACATATCCTTTATTTTTTTTAAGTTAAGAGTTTTAATAAGAGACTTTTATAGTTAGATTACAGTAGAATTTTGTTTAATCTTGATGGAACTTTTAAAATTAATTTATTTTTTATTAATTACAGTTTATTCACTTTGTATCCCAATTGGAGCGTCCTTTCTTGTCCCCTCCCAATTGCACCTTCCCTTCTTCCCTCTATTCCACCAGTGCCCCTCCCCAAGTCCACTGATAGGAGAGTTCCTTGTTGTCTTCCATCTTATCCTGGCCTATCAGGTCTTATCAGGAGTGGCTGCATTGTCTTCCTCTGTGGCCTGGTAAGGCTGTTACCCCTTCAGGGGAACATTGATCAAAGAGCAGGCTACTGAGTTCATGTCAGAGACATTCCCTGTTCCCATTATTAGGAAACCCACTTGGACACTGAGCTGCCATGGGCTACATCTGAGCAGGGTTTCTAGGTTATATCCATGCATGGTCCTTGGTTGGACTATCAGTCTCAGAAAAGACCCCTGGGACCAGAAATTTTTTGTTCTGTTGTTCTCCTTGTGGAGCTACTGTCTCCTCTGGGCCTTTCTATCTCCCCCTTCTTTCATAAGATTCCCTGCATTCAGCCCAAAGTTTGGCTATGAGTCTCAGTATCTGCTTTGATACCCTAATGGGTAGAGTCTTTAAGAGGTCCTCTGTGGTAAGCTCCTGTCCTGTTCCCTGTTTTTTTCCCTCTTGTGATGTCCATCCTGTTTGCCTATCTAAATGAGGATTGATCAGCTTACCATGGGTCCTCCTTCTTGATTAGCTTCTTTAGGTGTACAGATTTTTCTATGATTATTCTATATTATATGTCTAATATCCACTTATAAGTGAGTATATACCACGTGTGTCTTTCTCCTTCTGGGATACCTCACTCAGGATGATCTTTTCTAGTTCCCACCATTTGCCTGCAAATTTCATGATTTCCTTGTTTTTAGTTGCTGGGTAATATTCCATTATGTAAATGTACCATAAATTCTGTATCAATTCCTCAGTTGAGGGACATCTGGGTTGTTTCCATGTTCTGGCTGTAACAAATAAAACTGATATGGACATGGTTGAGAAAATATCTTTGTTGTATAGTTGAGCATATTTTGGATATATGTCTAGGTGTGGTATAGCTGTATCTTGAGGTATCACTTCTTAATTGTCTGAAAAAGTGCCAGATTGATTTCCAAAGTGGTTGTACAAGTTTAAATTCCCACCACATCCTCTCCAGCATGTGTTCACACTTCAGTTCTTCATCCTAGCCATTCTGATGGGTGTAAGGTGAAATCTCAGGGTCATTTTGATTTTCATTTCCCTGATAGATAAGGATGTTGAGCATTTCTTTAAGTGTCATTTCTCTGCCATTCTATATTCCTCTATAGAGAATTTTCTGTTTAGCACTGTACACCATTTTTAAATTGAATTACTTGTTTTGTTGCTTTCTAACTTCTTGAGTTCTTTATATATTCTAGACATTAGCTCTTTGTCTGATACAGGATTGGTTAAGATCCTTTCCCAGTCTGTAGGTTGTCATTTTGTTCTGATGACAGTGTCCTGTGTTTTACAGAAGGTTTTCAGTTTCATGAGGTTTCATTTATTGATTGTTGATCTTAGAGCCTGTGTTGTTGTTGGTGTTCAGGCTCTTCCCCACTTTTTCTTCTAACAGTTTCAGTGTGTCAAGTTGTACAAGGAGGTCTTTAATCCACTCGGATTTTAGTTTTGTGCAGGGTGATAAATATGGATCTATTTGCATTTTTGAGATGTAGATATCCAGTTAGAGCAGCATCATTTGTTGAAGATGCTATCTTTTTTCCATTGTACGGTGTTGGCATCTTTGTCTAAAATCAGGTGTCCATAAGTGTGTGGGTTTTTTCTGCATCTTCTATTCAATTCCATTGATCAACCATTCTGTTTTTATGTCAGTATCATGTGGTTTTTACTACTGTTGCTCTACAGTACATCTTGAGATCAGGGATGGAGATATCTCCAGAAGATCTTTTATTATAGAGGATTATTTTAGCAATTCCGGGTTTCTTGTTATTCCATATGAAGTTGAGAATTTTTCTTTCAAGGTCTGTAAAGAATTGTGTTGGTGATTTGATGAAAATTGCATTGACTCTGTAGATTGCTTTTGGCAAGATGGCTATTTTTACTATGTTAATCCTGCCAAACTATGAGCATGGGAGATGTTTCCATCTTCTGATATCTTCTTCTAATTTTTTCTTCAGAGACTGGAAGCTTTTTTTTTTTTCATACAAGTCTTTGATTTGCTTGGTTAGAGTCACACAAAGGTACTTTATGTCCTTTGTGGCTATTGTGAAGGGTGTTGTTTCTCTAATTTCTTTTTCAGCCCATTTGTCTTTTGTACTTAGGAAGGCTACTTATTTTTTAAAGATAATTTTGTATCCAGCCACTTTGCTGAAGGTGCTTATCAGCTGTAGGAGTTTCCTTGTACAATTTTTGGGGCCATTCATGTATACTATCGTATCATTTGCAAATCGGGATATTTGATTTCTTCATTTCCAATTTGTATCCCCTTCATCTCCTGTAATTGTCCTATTGCTGTAGCAAAAACTTCAAGAACTATGTTGAAGAGATATGCAGAGATTGAGCAGCCTTGCCTTGTGTCTGATTTCAGTTGGATTGATTTAAGTGTCTCTCTTTTTAGCTTGATGTTGGCTACAGGCTTGCTGTATATTGCCGTTTACTATTTTAGGTAAGTGCCTTGTATCCCTGATCTCTCAAAGACTTTAAACATGAATGGGTGTTGGATTTTGTCAAATGTGTTTTCAGCATCTAAGGAGATGTTCATATGTTTTTTTTTTCTTTTAGTTTGTTTATATGGTGGATAACATTGATGGATTTCCATATATTGAACCATCCCTGCATGCCTAGGATGAAGCCTACTTGGTCATTGTGGATGATATCTTTGATGTGTTCTTCTATCCAGTTTGTGAGTATTTTGTTGAGTATTTTTGCATCAATGTTCATAAGGGATATTGGTCTGAAATTCACTTTCTTTGTGGGTATTTGTGGTATGTAGGTACCAAGGTGATTATGGCTTCATAGAATGAGTTTGGTAATGTTCCATCTGTTTCTATTTTGTGGAATAGTTTGAAAAGTATTGGTGTTAGCTCTTCTTTGAAGGTATAGTAGAATTCTGCACTGAAACCATATGGCCCTGGGTTTTATTTTGGATGGGAGACTTTTGATGATAGCTTCTATTTCCTTAGGGGATATAGGACTATTTAATTGATTTATCTGGTGTAGATTCTGCTTTGGTAAGTAGAATCGATCAAGAAAATCATATATTTCATTTAGATTTTCAAATTTTGTGGCGTATAGGCTTTTGAAGTAAGACCTAATGATGTTGTTTGGATTTCCTCAGTGTCTGTTGTTATGTACCCCTTTTCATTTCTGATTTTGTTGATTTGGATAGTGTCTTTCTGCCTTTTAGTTAGTTTGGCTAGGAGTTTGTCTATCTTGTTCATTTTCTCAAAGAACCATCTCTTGATCATTGATCCTTTGAATTGTTTGTTTCTAATCTATTGATTTCAGCCCTGAGTTTGATTATTTCCAGTCCTCTACTCCTTTTGGGTGTGTCTGTTTCTTTTTTTTTCCTAGGGTTTTCAGGTGAGCCATTAAGTTGCTTGAATGAGATGTTTCAAATTTCTTCTTAGTGCTATAAATTTTCCTCTTAGCACTGCTTTCATTGTAAATTTGGGTGTGCTGTGCCTTCATTTTCATTGAATTCTAGGAAATCCTTAATCTCTTTCTTTATTTCTTTCCTAATCCAGCTGTCATTGAGTAGTGAGTCTATTTTATTAGATATATGAATACTCTACTTCTGCTTGATTATTGTCTCCATTTCCTTGGAAAACCGTCTTCCAGCCCTTTACTCTGAGGTAATGTCTATCTTTGTGACTTAAGTGTCTTTCTTGTATGCAACATGTTGTTGGGTCCTTTTTACACATCCATTCTGTTAGTCTGTGTCTTTTTATTGGAGAATTTAGTCTGTTGATGTTGAGAGAGATTAATGACCAGTGGCTGTTTGATCCTTTGATTTTGCTGTTGGTTATGGTAGCACATTTGCATGCTTGGCTACTTTTAGTTTTGCTGTAGTGAGGTTATTTATTTCCTATGTTTTCCTGAAAGTAGTTAGTTTTCTTGGGTTGTATTTTTCCTTCTAGTATCTTCTGTAATGCTGGATTTGTGGGTAGGTATAGTTTAATTTTTTTTTTTGTCATTGAATATTTTGTTTTCTCCATCTATGATGACTGAGAGTTTTGCTGGGTATAGTCGTCTGAGATGAAATCTGTGTTCTCTAGGGTTTGCATGATATCTGTCCAGGCCCTTCTGGGTTTCATAGTCTCTGTTGATAAGTCAGGTGTGATTCTGTTGGGTTTGCCCATTATATGTTACTTTGCCTTTTCCCTTGCAGCTTTTATTACTTTTTCTTTGTTCTGTATACTTACTGTTTTGATTATTATGTGGTGGGAGGATTTTCTTTTCTGGTCTAATTTATTAGTTTTTCTGTAGGCCTCTTGTATGCTTATAGGCCTCTCCTTTAAATGGGAGAAATTTTCTTCTATGATAGTTTTGAAAAGATTTTCTGGGCCTTGGAGATGGGAATCTTCCTTTTCTTCTATTCCTATTATTATTAGGTTTTGTCTTTTCACATTGTCTTGGATTTCTTGGATGGTTTGTGTCAAGAATTTTTTTAGATTTATCATTTTCTTTGATGGATACATTGTTGTCTTCCATTGTATCTTCCACATTTGAGGTTCCTTTTTCCATCTCTTATAGTCTCTTGGTTATGATTACCTCTGTAGTTCCTGTTTTCTTCCCTAAGTTCTTCCTCTCCGTGATTTCCTCCATTTGTATTTTCTTCAATTTTTCCCATTCTATCTTCAGATTCTGAGCTGTTTTGTTGACTTCCTTCACCTATCTGACTGTATTTTCCTGTTTTTCCTTCAATTTTTTCACTTGCTTGTTTGAACATTCCTCTGTTTCTCTTATTTCTTTCAGTGATTTAATCATTTCCTCTCTGAAGGCCAGAAACTGTTTCACTGCATCTTCCTATATTTCTTTACATATGGCCATAATCTGGTTGACTTTATCTTCTGCTATTTTCTTACGAATTTTATTTCTTTCCTCCATTATCTTCTTCATAAGTATAGATGTAAGGCCATTTTGAATTTCACTTATGTTAGGTTGTTCAGGCCTACTTGCCTCTGGATAACGAGGTTCTGGAGATGCCTTACTGCTTTGCCTTTAGTTGGTTGTGCTTTTACACTGGCCTCTACCCATCTGGCTGTCTCAGGTGTTGGCTGTTAGTTTCTGGTGCCTGCTGGAATACTGGGTGGGGAGAATCCCCTTGGCAGGATTCTGAAGGAAGCCTCTTCAGCTTTGTGGGTATGGTCAACCAAATGACAGTGCTTCTCAGGAATTGCCACAGCTCACCTCAGGCCTATGGACCTGTGTGGTAACTGTGGTCATTCATTGGTAGTCAGGGGGGTCTGTCTTCTCACCAAGAGAAGTCCTGGAGACAGCTTCCCTGACACTGGGTTTCTTGCTCTGAATTTATTGAATGGCTGCAGCTGCTCTTACACTGTGTTTGCTGGGCACAGCCCTCTTGAAGAACCAGGGAGCCCTGCAGTTTGTTCAGTTTTAGCTAGGGATAACTGGTTGCATCTTGGAGCAGTATATGGGGGCTGATCTAGTGGCTCTCAGGCTTCTGTAGGTCTGAGGTTGGAGCTCTGTGCCCCAGTACCCAAGCAGTAATCAGTGGCAGGTAAGCACAGCACTCATGCATGCAGCAGGAGGCTAGAACCTAGAGCTTGCAGAAACCCAGAAGCTTTTCTGGAGCTAGGTTTCCGGAGGTTGTACCTGATGTTTCCCCCACTGTGGGGTTTCCTCTTGACATGGAGACATGGTCTGTGGTGTTTTGGGGTCCACAGTTCCATTTGGGATGGTGAATATACCACGAAGATGCAGGCAAGTGCCTCTGCTCTGGTGACTATGTACCTGCAGGAACCCAGGAACTTTTCCCAAGAACTTTTTGGGGCTGGGAGAGGGACAGTTGACTGAGTGTCCTGAGACTTGATTTTTGCCTCACCATGGGATTTCCTCCTGACAGAGAAACCCAGTCTCTGGTGCCCAGGAGTCAACCGTTCTGTCTGGGACAATGAATCTGGTGCACAGGCAGATCTCTGGGCTAGCAGTTGAGTGCCTGCTGGACCCCTGGAGCTTTTCCAGGGATTGTCTGGGTGACCTGATATCAGTCCTGATTGCTTCTGTCACTGTGGGGTTTCTCTCAACTGGAAATACCAGTCTCCAGTGTTGTGGTACCCACAGCTCATTCTGAGATGGTGGTCAAAGCAGGCAGGCATGTGGCTCTGGCCTGAACTCTTCCCAGGTTTAGTTGGGTAACTGGAACCCTATTGCTTCCTACACCATGGGGTTTTCTCTCACCTGGGAAACACAATTGCTGGTATTTTAGAGCCCATAGTTTGGTCTGTTGGTTGTTGTGCAGTCACTGCTGTCCTGCTTGTCAGACACAGTGCCCTCCTGGTGCCACCATCTTGGATTCCTCCCAACATATCCTTTCTTTGTAGCATTCTTTGCAAAATTTATGGGAACAGCAGTACTGATGTCAGAATAATCAATTGATTATAAAGTCACTTGTTGCTTAATCCAGGGAAAACCTAACAGGTGTGCGTCATTAGAAGAAACAAGTATCTCTGGACCAGCCCAAGAAGCAGGATCAGCAGAGGAGGCTCAGGTGCATAGGCCCAGTAAATGTCAGACATCACCACTGACATCATCAAAAGGTCAGGAACTAAATCTTCAAGTTGTTCTGCATGCTGGACAATCTTTCAGGTCATCATCTTTCTGTAAACAAACAAACAAACAAACAAACAAAAAACACAAACATGACCTCGTCCCCATATGAGTACAGGGTAAGGTCCATTCCAAGAAACATCCAACAGATCTTTCCACTTAACCATGGCTAATGAAGGTTTAGTTTGAGCATGCCAAAATTGGTCTGCTGCAGATTGTCCTTTTGTATCCACAATTAGAAACTTTAATATAAAAAGCATATGTAGTAAATAGTTATGAGGCGTTAGGTGATATAGCTACCCTTTCTATTTTTTTTTTTTTTAGCTAACTGAACTTTGATGGTGCCATGTGCTCTTTCCACAATTCCTTGCACTTGTGGATTATAAGAAATTCCTGTTTTATGTTCAATTTGAAATTGTAAACAGAAATTTGCAAAAGCTTTACTAGTATAACAAATTCCATTATCAGTTTTAACAGTTTTAGGCAATCCCAGAACTGAAAAATATTTTAGACAATAATGAATAACATTTTTTGTTGCGTCCCAAGTTTGGGCAGTTGCTATAAGAAATCCAGAGAAAGTATCTGTTGTAATATGTACATATTTTAATTGTCCAGTCATTAATATGTGTAACATCCATCTGCCCTAATTGATTAGGCAATAGTCCTCTTGGGTTAACACCATAATGTGAGACTGTAAGATGGATGGGACAAGAAGAGCATTGTTTTCCATTTTTTCTCATAGCTTCTCTAGAAATTGTAAATTGGCATTGTACACTATGAATATTTTGATGATGTAGACCATGTGAACATGTAGCTTGCTGAACAGCTGTTAGTCCTACAAGTTAGTGAGTTAAAAATCAACTTGTTCATTACCATGACTTAGAGGTACAGGTAATTCTGAATGTGCTCTAAGATGTCCAGTAAAATAAGGGTACATTCTAATTCTCATCAACCACTGAAAAAAGCTCTACCTAGCAGTGTATCAAAGCAGATGCTGAGACTCATAACCAAACCTTCAGCAGAGTTCAGGGAATAATATGAAAGAAGGGGGAGTTAATATGACCTGGAGAGAACAGGAGCGCCACAAGGACCTCATATATCTGGGCACAGGGGTCTTTTATGAGACTGTTTCTCCAACCAAGGACCATGTATGGATATAACCTAGAACCTCTGCTTGAATGTAGCCCATGGTAGCTCAGTATCCAAGTGGGTGCCCTATAAGGGAAACAGGGACTATTTACTCAATGGTGGGCTCTTTGACCTCCCCACCCCCTCAAGGGAGGAGCAACCCTGCCAGGCCACAGAGGAGGACTTTGCAGCCAGTCCTGAAGATACCTGATAAAACAGGATCAGATGAAAGGGGAGGAGGTCCACCCCTATCAGTGGACTTGGAAAGGGGTAAGGAGGAGATGAGGGAGGGAGGGTAAGACTGGGAGGGAATGAGGGAGAGGGATACAGCTGGGATACAAAGTTAATAAAGTGTAACTAATAATATAAATAAATAAATAAAAGAACGGCAAAAAATAATTCCATAATTAATTTATTAATAGTCCCAAGATTGGCTACTGTTTCAAAACCTGACCACATATTGACTGTCAGTATAGAGGTTAAAGGAAAAGTCCTTTAACAACATGAAAACAGCAGCCACAGCCACTAATTCTACCAGTTGTGCTGAAGTATTTTTACTAGAGAGTAAATATCTTTTGTTATTTATAATATATATGTAGCCTTTCCATTCATAGATGATCCATCCTTAAACACCAAAGCAGGGTTTTTTTATTGGATGAGAACTAATATTTTTCATAAAAATAAAATAATGCATATTTGCAAACTGAATTAACTTATCTTTAGGATAATGATCATCAATGTTTCCTGAAAATTATGCAAATGCTATAGGCCAATCATATGTATTTTGCATAAGCCAAGAAACTTGTATTTTAGAAGAAGGGACCACAATATATTCTGGCTCTTTATCAAAATATTTGTGAGACTCAGTTCTTCCAAATTGAACCAACATGGCTGTAGCTTCATAATAAGGAGTTAAAACCTTAGCAGGTGAGGTGGGAAGATGTATCCACATCATAGGAGCAGTTTGCCAAAATACTGCTGCAGGGGCATATTTGGTAAGCAATATTATTAACCCTAAAGGGGCCCCATAATCTATATAAGAAACTGATTGAGCTAGAACAGCTTCCTCTACTTTGGAAAGTGCTATTCGAGCATCCTTTGATAAATGTCGTGGAGATAAGGGATTAGAATAACCTTTTAAAATATCAAATAAAGGTTTTAACTGTCCTGTAGATAATTTCAAATATGGTCTCAGCCAATTTATATCTCCCCAAAATTTTTGAAAATCATTTAAAGTTTTCAAATGGTCTTTTCTAAGTTGCATCTTTTGAGAAATAATAGCTCTAGGATATAATTGATATCCAAGATAATGATAAGGTTCCTGTTTTTGTTTTTTCTGGAAGAGTTTTTAAACCTGCATCTTCAAGAGCTATTTTCATTTGTGAAAAAGCATGGAAAACTACATTCTGATCTATTCTGGCTATTAAAATGTCATACATATAATAATGAATAATACATAATTATTTAAATTTCTATCTAATAGGAGTCATGCATGGCTTGAGCTACAAATTTTTGACACAAGGTGGGACTAGTGGGCATCCCCTGTGGCAAGACTTTCCAATGATAACGTTTCATTGGTTCTTTAAAATTAATAGAAGGAACACTAAACACAAATCTTTTGTAGTCTTCAGGATGTAGAGGAATAGTATAAAAACAATCTTTTAAATCTATAATAATTTTATAAGTTCCTTTAGGAATAGCAACAGGACTAGCCAATCCAGGTTGTAAAGCACCCATCAATTCCATAGTTTCATTAACTTTCCTTAAGTCCTGCAATAATCTCCATTTACCAGATTTTTTCTTAATTACGAATATAGGAGAATTCCATGGAGAATTTGACAATTCAATGTGGCTGCTATGTAATTGCTCTTGCACCAAGTTGTTGAGCAGCCTGTATCTTTTCTTGTGCTAAAGGCCATTGATCAACCCAAACAGGAACATCAGATTTCCAGGTAATGTTATCTGCGTGGAATGCAGGCATGTCAATGGCCCCTGGGGAAAATACCCAAAACCTTCCGTATATGGTCTCTGTTCAGGTATAATAGGTGTTTGTCGACCGTGTTCGAATTTCTCTAATCCTTTTCCAGGTGGAAATCCTTGCAGTAGCACCTGTCTTGTAACTTGATCACTGGCGTTATATATTAATACTCCCATCTTTTCCATAACATCCCTTCTCCATACACTAACAGGCAGCCCCTCAACTATACATGGTTGAAATTGACCTCGATTACCTTCCTCATCTTTTCAAGTGATAACATCACTGCTTTGTTCTGGGCTTTGACTCTGTTCTATGCCCTGTAACTGAGTCCTGGTAGGTTGTTTAGGCCAGCGAGAAGGCGATAAGAGATAAAGGCTTTCCTCCTTTTAGCTGCGAAAGCGCCACTAAAGACAGCTTAGATGTCACGTTTTCTTGATAAATAGGAGGTGGTGATGGGGATGGAAATTCATTCTCTACCTCTTCATTCTCTGAGTCAAAGTTCACCAAAAGTTCCTGTAACTGCGCTTTCATTTTTTTCCAATTGTAATTGTAATTTATTTGCCCCATCCTTGTTATGTTTTTTGCTAAGTAAAATACTGTACAGTATATGCAGTAACTGTGGGAGGCCAGTCTTCATTATCTTTAGTTGCTTCCTCCTCTAGTTCTGCCTCATCCTCTGGATCTAGAGATTTATAATGTCTTCTGCCTCGCCCTGTAAAAGCGGCAGAGCAGATGGAATTTCTTTACTTTCATTTTTTTCCTCTGGCAGGTACAATAGCCGCAGAGAATTTTAACAGATCTTGAAATTTTATGGTTTCATGTCTGGGGTCTAATACATCTCTAATTAAAGTCTACATGGTGAAAGTATTTACAGGCATTTTTTTCAGGTCCATGAACATCATAATGATTCTGTATCCACCTTCCGAATTTTCCCCATGTGGATAAATTCACGGTCCCTTCAACCAGGAACCACGGACAAACTTCCTCAGTGAACTGCAAAAATTTAACAAGCTGTTAAATTTTTGAATTAACTCTCGCTCCTCAAGCTCTCAGCATGTTTGAACATTTGGGCAAATAAAATTCTGTTTCCTTGTCCCATCTTTTGTTACCCACTGCTCTTCTCTGTTTTCTCGAGTGTTCTCTTATCCAGCGGTGTCCTTCATGATTTCCCTCTTTCTCGAGCCTCCATGTTGGGCACCAAAATGACAGAGCCCACACAATCAGGTAAGTGTATGCTAGGAGAGAGGGCGTGAGGATTAAGAAAGAAAACAAAATGAGACAAAATTAAACAGATTTAGGCAAAGACTGAAGCTGAATTAAGTCTCCCACGCCAACTTTTATATGCTCCAAGTGAATACAGAGTTAACATGACAACCATATCTTAGGGAACTCATGAGGCAAGTTTGTTCCTTGCACAGGGAACAAAAGGTCAAAGAACAGTCAACTATACAAGAACAAAATGTCTTACTTCCTTAGAAACTGAAACAAAGGTCCTTTAAGTGTAAGAGCTGCATGCTTAGATCAAAATGGAGTCAGCATTGTCATGGCTCTCCACAAGGAGACAATGATTAAAGTCTGAATAAAATTATGTTAGTTTTCAAGTTGCTTAAGCAAAATTAAATATGAAACAAGGTTATAATACCCAAGAGATAAATGACTAGCAAATGCTAACTACAATAAGGAAGCATAGACAGTAGAATGCAAGCCCATAGGGCATGAGAATTTGCTAGTATTCTTGTCACCAATGAAAGACTATTAGCAGAAAATAAAAACAAAAACAAAACCTAGGAACAGAAGGCAATATTGAAATAAAATATGAAAATTACAGAAGCAAATTAATTAATAATTCCAGAGGCTGAGACTCATTGCCAAACTTTGGACAGAGTGCAGGGAATCTTAAGAAAGACCTGAAGGGGACAGGAGCTCCACAAGGAAAGCAACATAACCAAAAAATCTGGGCACAGGGATCTTTTCTGAGACTGATACTCCAGCCAAGGACCATGCATGGAGATGACCTAGAACCCCTGCTCAGATGTAGCCCATGGCAGCTCAGTATCCAAGTGGGTACCCTAGTAAGGGGAACAGGGAGTGTCTCTTACATGAACTCAGTGGCTGACTCTTGGGTCACCTCCCCCTGAGGAGGGAGCAGCCTTCCCAGGCCACAGAGGAAGACAATGCAGCCAGTAGTCCTGATGAGACCTGATAGGCTAGGATAAGATGGAAGGGGAGGAGGACCTCCCCTATCAATGGACTGGGGGAGGGGCATGGGAGGCAAAGAGAGAGAAAAGGTAGGTTTGGGAGGGGGCTACAGCTAGGATACAAAATGAATAAATTGTAATTAATAAAAAATAAATTAATAAAAATCTATATCCAGAAAGCAAAAGAAAAAGAAAAGAAAAGAGCAGGTCTCCCAGGGATATCAATTGAACTTGGCATATGATAGAGTAAGTCTAGGCATATACCCTCATATCAAGGCTGGACAGTGCAACACAGTAGGAGAAAAAGGTCCCAAGAGCAGGCAAAAGAGTCAGATAGGCTACTCTTCCCCCACCCTTACTCCCCACATAAACACACACACTGTTAGGAGTCTCACAAGAACCCCAAGTTAAAGAATCACAGAATTTATGCAGGATGCCTAGTGCAGACCCATGCAGGCTCCCTGGTTGCTGCTTCAGTCTCTGTGAGCTCCCTGCGAGCCCTGCTTAATTGATTCTGCGGGCCATGTTCTCATTGTGTCCTTGATCCATCTTGCTCCTACAGCCCTTCCTCTGCCTCTTCTACAAGGTTCCCTAAACTCTGCCTAATGTTTGGCTATGGGGTTTATCTGCTTCCATCAGCTATAGAAGGAATTCTCTGTGATGGCGATTGGTCTAGGCACAGATCCTATGAGTGCAGCAGAATATCATTAGTAATCATTTCATTGACTTTCTTGTTTGTTTGTTTCAGTTGTGTTTGATTGTAAGAGTTGTGTTTGGTTGTAATTCTGTGCTATCCAGCTCCCAGTTCCTGGCTCTGCAATGTTGGCCATGGGCTCTCTCTTGTGGTGGGCTCCTCGGGTTATACCAATCATTGGTTGGCCACGTACCATACTCTAAGCCACTACTGCCCCAGAATGTCTTGCTGGCAGGAGAGGTTGTGGGTCATAGATTTTGTGGCTGGGTTGTTGTTCCAGTTCCACAACTGGGAGCCTTGCCAGGTTACAGAAGATGGTTGCTTCTGGCTCCAAATCCTACATTACCAGGAGTCCTCACTGGGGTCAACCTCATAGGTTCCAGGGACTTTCCACTGTACTTGATTTCCATATTAGCCCTTAAATGCCACTTCTCCTTCCTCCTGTTCTGCTCCAACTGATCTCTCCTGTCCACCTGCAAAACCTATTATTTCTCTTTTCCAGGGAAAGCCATGCATTGCCCCTAGACCTCTTGTCTTTATCTAATTTCTCTAGATCAGTAGATTGTAGTGTGATCATCCTTTCCTTACCAGCTAATATCTACTTATAAGTCAATATGTATCATGTTTGCCGTTTGCCCTTCTGGGTCTGAGTTGCCTAACTCAGGAAAGGTATTTTTTTTTCCTAGTTCCCTCCATTTGCCGGCAAATTTCATGATTTATTATTATTTTTTTGTAACAGCTGAATAATACTGCATTGAGTAAATGTACCACATTTTCTTTTTCCATTTTTTTTTTTTTGGTTGGGAGACATCTAGATTATTTCTAGTTTCTGGCTATTCTGAATAAAATAAAAATGAACATAGTTGAGCAAGCATCCTTACGGTAGGATGGGATGTCTTTGGGGTATATGCCCAAGAGTGATATAGCTGGATCTTTAGGAAGATCAAGTCCCAATTTTCTGAAGAACTACCATATTGATTTTCATGGTGGATGTATGAGATTTTGTTTCTACCAGCAGTGGAGGAGTGTTCCCCTTGCTTCACATCCTAGCCATTAGGAGCTGTCATTTGCATTGCTGATCTTATCCGTTCTGACAGGAGTAATGCAATCTCAAAGTAGTTTTGATTTCTTGCACCCTTGTGGCTGCTTCTTAGCAATTTCAGATTCCTCTGACACTTCCCTGTTTAGGTCTGTACACCATTTTGTAATTGGATAGTTTAGGTTGTTAATGTCCCATTTTTTTTGTGTTCTTTATGTATTGTGAATATTAGCTCTCTGTTGGATATGGATTTGGTGAAAATCTTTTCCTATTGTGTAGGCAGATGTTAGTCTTATTGACAGTGTCCTTTGCCTTACAGAAGCTTTTCAGTTTCATGAGGTCCCATGTTGGTCTTAGTGTCCATGCTATCACGTTCTCTTTAAGAAGCTGTCTGCACTTGGGTATTGAGCTACCATTTGCTACATACAAGCAGGGACTATTTTGGACATGAACTCAATGGCTGGCTCTTGGACCTCTGAGGGAGGAGCAGCCTTGCTAGGCCACAGAAAAGGACATTGCAGCCAGTTCTGAAGAGACCTGATTTAGCTAGAGTTAGATGGAAGGGGAGGAGGTCCTCCCCTATCAGAGGACTTGGAAAGGGGCAGGGAGGAATGCAGGAGGGGGCTATGGCTGGGATACAAAGTACATAACCTGTGATTAATATAAAATAAAAATGAAAAAAAAAAGAAGCTGTCTGCAGTGATGACTTTCTCTTTTTTTCAAGTTCATGAGTCTGGTTTTATGTTGAACTCTTTGATCCACATGGACTTGAGTTTTGTACAAGGTGATAGATACGGATATATTTACATATCTACTTCCTAAGTTTCCATCAATTCCCAGTGGCCTATCATCTATCTCTATCTGTTTCTCTCTCTCTCTCTAAATGATATATGGATGGATATGCTGTTTAATCCAGAAACAGGTTCTCTCAGATATTTTAGCATAGCAATATAGAATTGAATAACACAATGGAGATATGTTTATGTGTAAGTACATACACACACAGTGGATGTAGCACCCTAATTTGTAAGATCACTTCTTGTGTTTGCAGCTAACACAATAGAAATTGTTATCAGTATTCATGTGACCATAATTAGGTTGCCATTGTAAAATCTGAGACACTTAACTATGTAATACATTGGCTAAAAAACAAGAAAGGCTTTCAGAGTTTAAACTTCACACAAATGACAACTATGGAAATTCAATCAATATATACTTGGGAAAATGTGCCTTTTTAAGATATTGGCTATAAAACTCTCTCAATGTATACTGGTTGAACTTATTAATTTGGTGCCTATATCTGTATAGTTACTGATTACTCTGTGTGCTTGGCATATAAATTGAAAAGCTGTGTTGAAATCTATTATAATAAAATGAATATGGCAATATTCCTTTTCTTTCTCTTTTATGGAATGATTTGATAAGTTTTGGAATTAACTTCTCTTTGAAAGCCCTGTAGTTTTCTGCGTGAAAACAGTCTGGCCCTGGTCATTTGTTGTTGTTGGAAGACTTTTAATGACTGCTTTTATTTCCTTAGGGGTTATAGGTCATGTTTAGAATTGAACAGTTTCATTTTGCCACACCATATTGCCGTGATGCAGTTGCCTCATCCAGAAACAATTTCTCTCAGGTATTTTGGCATAGCAATGTAGAACTGTCTAAAACAATGGAGACATGTTTATGTGTAAGCAAATGTATTCATACATGAATTAAATGACAGACTTTGGCCCAGGAAGAGTGACAACTGGGATACTGGGTACTCATGACATGTGGGTGTATGTGTGTGTGAGAGAGAGAGAGGGGGAGAGAGAAAGAAAGAAAGAGAGAGAGCAAGAGAGAGAGGGAGAAGGAAAAGGAGAGAGAGGGGAAGAAGGGGGGAGAGAGAGAAAGAATTAGAGAAATCAATGACTATTCCTCCCTTTTCTGAAAATACTTGGGGTTGTGTAGGATAGAAATAGTCTAGCTTGGTTGGAAAATTATTCATCATGAGTCATCTTAATGTGTCTTTAAAACAGAATCCTAGATCTTCCCTCAGCGCATCTAATTAAGACTGTCTGGCTTACCGCCCAGCCTCCTGTATTTCTAACTTGTGCCTCCATGCCAACTTTAGAATAGGAAACAGCATACTGACTAGCTCTAAAGTCTGAACTACACACACACACGTTATTTCTGAGTGGTTTAAATTCTTTCCTATGAGATTTGTCTGATGTTCCAGTTACCCCAACAGAGACAGGCAGCTATCATTCATTTCCCACATCCGTTTAATGCAACTGTGTCTCTTACACTTGTGCCTAGAACCATGTAGACACTATGGTAAAGAGACCTAATTCAGAGAGTTCTAGAGAATACAACAGACTAGTGCCTAAAAGTAGAGTAAGCATACAATGATTTCACCTATGGTGATCATTAGTTATTGTGATAAACACATTTTTTATTACCTATATAATATATGGTTTAGAAAAAACACTATCATTAGTCTTCTTGCGCCAAAACTCTGTATCAGGTGGATTTGCAACAATTCTCTAGGATGTGGAGCAAGGTGAACTGCTTTCCCTCCACTTGAAATTCAGGTGGTCTGGTTAATTATTCTAGACAACAAATGCAATGCAACAATTAAAGCTTGTCAATTCAGAGTCTGTGCTCCAAGAAGCCTTTTGTACTTCTGCTTATGAGCAAGAATCGCTAACTTGGTGAAATATGAGAGACCTACACTTAGCTTGATGAATGATGGAAGTCCCAATGGGTGCAGTTGACTTGGGGTCATACTGACAGAAGTATGGCCATGGGGCAAGATGAGGTGTATGCTTGTGGTGTACTGCAGGAAATTTAACAAGGGTTACACTGGGGCAATGTTGGAACCTGCACCTAAAGATGCAAGCTGGATCCACAACTTTACAAAAGACACATTTTAGCTTCACTGTAAATGAGTCACTGAGTTACAACATTAGCATTCCTGAATATACCTAGTCACTGTTTTCTCCCCAATAATAGTGAATAAGACCAAATGCAACCCTCACAGAACTCATTCTAGATGTGAAGACAGGCAAGCCCACCAAATATGAAAACAGATGCCCAACAATATCCTATTTAGGGTTCTCAGCTTTGTTTGTAAGCTTCAGAAACTTTATAACAATTTGCAATACCGTTTATGAGACATGGGTTTGTCTACACAATTGAGCATAGCAGTATTATATTCTCTGGTTGGTGTAGTGCTAGAATGGGAAAGAAAGCAAAAAAGTTTCCTGTTTTCATCCCATCAGCCAATGCATTATGGATATGAAGTGAGGTCCCATTTCATAAAGTTGCTGCTATCCATCTTAAGAAAGTGAGAGAAAGGCTATGACCTTTAGGAATACAATAAATTTACAGAGAGCCAGCCCTCCAGGCATCCACACTGAAAGTACACTCTTATCTATAAACGGCAGAGGCAAGCCACACTTTTAACTCAAATAATAGCTTGTTCCCTCCTGAAAACGGCAGGACTATTCTTGGACTATAAAGAAGTCCAATTGTGAAAAGAACTATGGATGAATTGAGTGAGTTATTTAGATTGGACTCTGCTAGTGCAGATATGCCTGTTCCCTCTGAGTACAAACGCAATCTCAAACAAGCACATTTTGGATATGGGATGTTGGAAGTCATAGAATTTGGTCCTGTGTGCTCTTGTCCTTAAATGGTATGTAATCACTTTATTAAAGTAAGCCAGTTCAGACTTAGTGGAATAATTTGTCTTTCTTGCCAGGCTTCACTAATTTACTGCATGAGATAGTGTGTTCTGCCTTTTGATTAAAACTCTGGTGAATTTTAGACTTTCCTCAATCACTGTAATATGTGAAATAATAGTCATCTCTTTAAAAAGTCATAAAATAGGTGGTCAATGTAATTATCATATTTATCCAGTCCTTATTCAAATGTTACTTTTGACCAACTTATTTACAATTTCAGACTTTATTTCCATCCCATAATGAATTCATTGATTATTTCCCCTGCCTTCTAAGTAAGTAGTAACTTTCTGATTTTATTTATTTATTTAGCCTTCTTTCCATAGTAATTCCATGTGTAGGAATTGTTATTTATATTTACATTGTCCTTCTTTCTGTGTGTGTTCAGTGATTTATTCCCAGAACCAAAAAGAGTGTCAAGCAAACCTTAATAGGTAACACATACTTATTGAGCAAAAGAGTTAGACCAGATGTAGCCCATGGCAGCTCAGTCTCCAAGTAGGTTCCCTTGTAATGGGAACAGGGACTGTCTCTGACATAAACTCAGTGGCTGGCTCTTTGATCACCTCTACCTGATGGGGAAGCAGCTTTATCAGGCCACAGAGGAAGGCAATGCAGCCAGTCCTGATGAGACCTGATAGGTTAGGGTCAGAGAGAAGGGGAGGAGGACCTCCCCTATCAGGGTCATGGGAAAAGATGAGGGAGGGTGGGATTGGGAGGGCATGAAGGAGGGGCCTACAGTTGGGACATAAAGTGAATAATTAAAAATAAATAAATTTTTAAGAAGAGTCAGATATCTAGAGTCTCATAGTTTGAAGTTGTTGGCTTTCTTGGTCTGGGTTAACTATAAGGAGAAAATGAGAAGTTGGAAGGAAGGAGGGGCGTGCTTTACTTTTCATGCACTGTCTTCTTACATATCAGTTGCTACCTGTGGCTTCATAAATCTGGTGCACTCCAGAATGGAAGGCAGGTGAATTTTTAGAACAACTAATTGACAGATGCTCAATTTCCAACACTTTTCATTGAGGGACACTTTAAGAGATATTCATGTTGATGGTGTCTTGACTGACAAGCTGATTATTATATTACTTGGCATTAAATGCTGTTATCACAAACAAAATAATTATATAACAAAGATGTAAACACACAAAATACCTTTATTTTTATTTTACAAACATTCCCCATTAAATCACTAACACTAATAAGCCTTTCCATAACTTTATTTTATTTGTATGAATATGTAAATATGGAAAGCCAAATTTGCATATTTATATTTATTTAAAGATAGGCCCTGTCTAGTACATCGACAAATTTGTGTATGTCACAACTACAATTTTATTCAGAGTTAATTGCTGTTTTGAATTTGAGTGTTTAATCACATAAGCAAAATTTACTTTTAATTTCCTATCTTTTAGCATTTTTTAAAAGTGTCTTAATCATTTTTATACATAGATGAGAAATTGGGTCACTTTAGGTTCTTCAGAGAGACACTTAATTAGACTAATATAATGTTTACTATTAGATATTAATAGTGTTCAGACTAGGTCATGAATTGAAATCTTCCCTTTCCTGATTTGGGTTCACTCTGACAATATAAGTTTTGAATTCAACATGGAAGTTTCTTAACAAAATAAGAATAGAATTACCACATGACCCAGCTATTCCAATCCAGAGCAAATACACTCAGGGATTTTAGTACTACAATATAAATACATTAAATACATGCTTATTGTTGCCCTATTCACTATAGCTAAAAAGAAAACAGAGAAAATGTAGTGAATGTGTCCAGTGGGCGTTTATTTAGTCATAAAAAACTAAATCAAATTATGACTTTTGCAGGAAAAACTGGTTGAACTAGAAATGATGTTAAGTTAAATAACACAGGAATGAAAAGACAAAAATCACATTTTTCTCTTGTAAGTAAATACTAAATTTTAATTTTCTATCTATCTATACATATATATGCATGCACAGAAACATATATATATACATACAAACATACAAATATACACATATTTGTGTATGTGTGTATGGTGGGCTTGGGTACAGGGCATTAAACTAAAAAGGAAGTTATGAAAGGAAAAAGAGACAGACAATGAGGTGGAAAAAAGAATACAATAGGATGATAAGAGTAGGTTAATTTATGAGATTTTCCAACAATTCATTTCTTTCTTCCATGACAATACTGGATAAACAAGTTTCTTCTATGGTACAATATTAGATATCACTAGAATTCTTTTTAATGCTTTCCTTGGTTCAAATGTAGCATTTAGATTTTTTTCATTGTACAATTGGATCCCCTCTTGTTACCCATGGTATGTCAAATACTCTTAATTAGCATGTAGAAGTATGGATGCCTGCCTGTAATCCCAGAACTCCGAAGACTGAGGCAAGAAGGGGTGAGTTTGATGCTCTCTTGGCAATGAGACCCTGGTTCAGCCTCTGCACATCCCCCAAATATGAAATAATTTCTCATTTAAAAAATGTTTCCTATGTTTATCAGTTATATTTTATAGTTTTAGTTACATAGTTGTTGCATGTTTTTATTGATTTTATTCCCAGTAATTTACAGGTTTTGTTATTAATATGAACATTGTTTTATTTCTACTTTCAGAAGTTTATGCCTAAGCTAAAGAAAGCTTATTCACTTTCAGTTTTTCCTTTCTAACAGCCATCTTATTTTATTAGTTCTGAGAGTGATTGTGAATTTCTTAACTGGTGTATAATAATATCATCAATCAAATGACTAATTTTCCTTTCCAATGTTTATGCATTTAAAATTGCATTTTATTTATTAGTAGCAGAAGTTTCTAGAGACTGGCTCACCATTTCCATTGAAATTATTCCAGTTTTCATTTCAGAATTACTTGGTAGTTGGTGTTGGTTAAAAAAATCTCATATTTTGAAGTCTCTCTCATCTTTAAATGTTCAATCATCTAACTTGTATTTTGAAGTTCAAGCGTGTTTTAAAATGTTCTCTCATTGCAGCCAGCCCTGAGGAGACAGGATAAGCTGGGGTTGGATGGAAGGGAAGGAGGTCCTCCCCTGTTGGTGGACTTGGAGGGGGCTGGGAAGAAGGAGATGAGGGAGGGAGTGGGAGAGTAGGAGGGAATGGGGGAGGGGGCTACGCCTGGGATTCAAAGTACCTAACCTGTGATTGAGATAAAAATAAATAAATTTAAAAAAATTAAAAAAAAATGTTCTCTCAGTTTCTTAGCAAGAACTTGGTAAAATACGTTAGTTCTTATTATTTTATATACTGAATTGTTAGTATTTAGATAAAATATCTTAGTGCATATTTTGCAAAAGTTAAGATAAAACAGAAGGTGTTAGTATTGAAATTGGGTTGAAGCATGTGAGTCTGACAGGCTCCAGCATCAATGACATGAAGATAGAGCTGCCATGTAAGTAAAAGGAAGGGTCAGGGCACACAGAGCCATGCTGAAACTTCTCTGCTTCCAGCTTTGAAAGGGGTAGGGCTTTTGATTGATGTTAAGTCTAGCTGCTGCATGGGATCTGAAGGAAGAACTTTAGGACTCAAATTACTCCTCTTCTATTCCTTTAAAGACACTCATTAGACTACATAGGCTCAGTTTCCTATCTGTGAAAATGAGGTAAAAATAACCATCTCAGATGATTGCTGGAAAAATATGTAGGACCACACACAGCCTCTGGGAAAAGTATCATTAGGCACACTCAAGGAACACTTAGGTCCCAGGAATCAGAACAGGGTGCAGATCTTTGCCTTAAGACAGTAAAACTAATTTGAAATTCAAACCTTATATCTCTCCTGCAGGGAAGAAGAACAATTGGAAAGATAGCATCTCTTCCCTCCAGCCAAGCATGCCTGTTCACTTTCTCTGTTCACTTTCTCTGTCCAGATATGCATGCAGAGCTGAAAACACTTTGAACTTGAAAGTTTATGTCTCTAAGATATTCTTTAGAATTGATGAGCAGGTACTTTTGTGTGTGTGTGTGTGTGTGTGTGTGTGTGTGTGTCTTGTTTCCTCTCTGTGAGATATGTTAGAAATCAATGGAGTCTAAGACTTGAACTCAGGGTATTAGCAAGCACAATGTAGGACAAAAACTCACAGTAGCTGAGGGACATAATTAAATTTTGATTAATCTGGTATCATTCTCAGAGTAATGCTCACCTCCTTACAAAATGATTTACTGTTTAACATGGCACAGTGGGAAATACACAAGTCTTCATCTAAAAGGGAGTTTTATAGTCAATGGAGCCACACTCCCCTCTAGACACAGTATTCTAACACTGTCACTACTAAAAGCGTCCTCCTTTTTTTTTAATTTTTTTCATTCTGTGACCTCAAGGTTTGAATCTTTGTATTGAACATACAGCAAATGAAAGCTTGCTTTTCAAACATAGTTCATCACAGACACTTTGGTTAGCCTCACCTAACCAGACACTGGCTGAAATATGCTTTTTGCTGTCACACACACACACACACACACCCTCTATATTTTGAAAACCCTGGTACTTACAATGCATATAAGTATGAATATTGTGATTTCTTTTAAAAAATTTTCATCAAATATCCTTATGCTTCAACTCTATGGATTTTTTTCCAGGTGTATGATAAGACTAATCCCACCTAAAGAAGATATAGTGCTCACAATTATGGATAGGCATGAAGAACATGTAAGCTCCAACTCCAGTTATACTGAGCTAGAAATGTAGCTAGAAATTGGATGTTGAAAGGGTCCATATGTGAGAATGTGCACAGATGTTCAAACACTACTGAAATAAATAATAAAGCAAAAGATTTAAATAAAGGGTACCTGCAAAAGTGCTAGATTCATATCCAAAGTGGTTGTACAAGCTTACATTCCCACCAGCAATGGAGGAGGCTTCCCCTTTCTCCACATTCTCTCCAGCATGTATTAATTGACACTTGAGATTTTGATAATAGCCATTCTGATGGGTATAAGGTGAAATCTCACATGCTTTCTCACACAATTAGGAATAGTGCTACCTCAAGATCCAGCTATACCACTCCTAGGCATATATCCAAAATATGTTCAACTATACAACTAGGACATTTGCTCAATGATGTTCACAGCAGCTTTATTCAAAAATAGCCAGAATCTAGAAACAACCCAGATGACCCTCAACTGAGGAATGGATACAGAACTGTGGTACATTTACACAATGGAATACTACTCAGCAATTAAAAGCAAGAAAAGCATGAAATTTGCTGGCAAATGGTGGGATCTAGGAAAGATCATCCTGAGTGAGATATCCCAGAAGCAGAAAGACACACATTGTATATACTCACTTATAAGTGGATAGTAGACATATAATATAGGATAAATATACTAAAATCTGTACACCTAAAGAAACTAAGCA
>CM053744.1:108233681-108249969 GCA_028658305.1 Pachyuromys duprasi | reverse complement strand
AGTGAGGTATCCCAAAAGCAGAAAGAAACATATGGCATATACTCACTTATATAGACCTGGAAGGTCAAGCTGAAATCTACTCACCTAGAGAGGATACACAGGAAGGAGGACCCAGGTTGGTATGATCAATGCATGTTTGGATGAACAAATGGGATGGACACTGGAGTGGAGGAGAAAACAAGCAACAGGACAGGAGCATGCCAAGGAGGACCTCTGGGGGGTCAATGTAGCGATGTATCAGAGCAGATATTAAGACTCGCGATCAAGACTTTGGCAGAAGGCGAGAAGTAATGATAGATCTGGGGGAGGTTGGTGATACTTGGGGAGAACAAGAGCTCCACAAAGACCAAACTGAGCAGGGCACAGGGGTCTTGTATGAGATGGTTTCTACAATCAAGGACCATGTGTGGATGTGGCCTGGAACCCCTCCTCAGATGGGGCCCATGATAGTTTGTTGTTGGACTGAAGACCCTAGTGAGGGAAACAGGGACTGTTTCAGTCATGAACTTGATGGCTGACTCTTTGACCCTCCCCCATACAAGCTGGGGAGTGACAGACTGGCTAGATCCCAGGGGAGGACATTGCAGCCAGCCCTGAGCAGACAGGATGAGCTGGGGTTGGATGGAAGGGGAGGAGGTCCTCCCCTGTTGGTGGACTTGGAGCGGGCGGGGAGGAGGGAGATGAGAGAGGGAGTGGGAGGGTGGGAGGGAATGAGGGAGGAGGCTATGCCTGGGATGCAAAGTACCTAACCTGTGATTGATATAAAAATAAAAATAAATAAATTAAAAAAGAAAGTAAAGAATAGGGCTAGAAACATAGTTAACTGGGTTAAATGCCTAATGCACAAGTCGGTGAACTTAAGTGTGATGTCCAGAACCAATGGCAATAAGTGTGGTACGTGGCTCATGCTTTTAATTTCATATGGAGTCAGGCATATCCCTGAACTTGCTGGCCAGCCTAAGCATTTGTGGTACTGTCTCAATAAAACATGCTGGGTGGCAAGTAGGGAATGGTGATGGAGGTAGCTTCAAGTCTAGACAACACACACACACACACACATACACACACACACACATACACACACACGAATGTATACAGTTGTGGACACAAAAATAGATAAGTAAATGCGGCAATGAATAGATACCTGTTCTAACGTTTTATAAACAACCCGATTACAGTTATCTCTTTCTTCAAGTAACCTAGAAACAGCCTCATAACTGAGTGGTCAAAAGAAATTATTAAACCCAGCTTGGTAGCATCTACCTGTAATACCAATATTCAACAAGATATAAAACAGGGGTGTGATGAGCCAGAGCCAAGCCTGGAACAAGTAAGGCATATCTTGTTTCAAGAAACCAAAACCCAAAATAAACTTTTGTTAATATTGGTAGCATAGAGTTTGAAGTTTTTTGTTTTTTTGTTTTTGGTCATGTTTCTTTTCAATGAATGGAAGCTGGCTGGTTCTAGCACAGTCATCTGATGGCTGGGGTAAGATTCATATGCAGGTCCTTTAGCTGGGTATGTAGGCTGGTTTTAAAGCCTGGTACCTAGGTAGGATAGA
Source organism: Pachyuromys duprasi (assembly GCA_028658305.1). Lineage (NCBI taxonomy): Eukaryota > Metazoa > Chordata > Mammalia > Rodentia > Muridae > Pachyuromys > Pachyuromys duprasi. Next base: position 108,248,408 of record CM053744.1, on the reverse strand, counting down.
AATCATTTTCAAAAATCCCAGTATATGAAAACTGACCATCCAAGATGTAAGGGACAAAGTGATTAAAGCAGGAAATGGACAAATCCAGGCTTGCCCAGAATTCAATTAATAGTTCCTTACAAATGGAAGTATGCATTCAGTAACACCAAAAGATAGTGGTCCCCACAAGCTATCGTAAGGGGGAAAGGGTTACAGGTTAAGCTAGACAAGCCTGGTCCTTCTACAGCTAAGGCATGGTGGTGGAGGCATTTTCAAAAGTGTGACCATGATGAGCTTGTCAGTAGTTAACGCAATGTACCCACATGACAACTGATATCTATTCTGTGAATGCCAGGATTGGTTGGCAGGTAGAACAACAGTGATGACCAACATGGCTGCTGATATGAATATGGATCTCTATGGTGAGACTTTACCTATAATTGGTTGGATAACTCTCTATTCCATTGTGTTTCTTCAGCTGGCTATGTAGGATTCCTTGGCACAGGAACACTGAGTAATCTCCTGACACATTCCATCACAGAACAACATAAGGGTCTTTTAGGGTTAGACTTCTCAATGGTTACTGGCTTCTCCAAGTATATTGGACATCTCCATCAGTGACTGGATTCTGCAAGCAAATGTGTCTCAAGAGGTATTCGATGTGACATTTTTCATGACCAAGGCTTGAAAGCCATGAAACACACACACATATGTATGTGTGTATGTGTGTGTGTGTGTATATATATATATATACATATATATACATATATATAATTTTTGTGCTTCTGTACATATACAGGGTCAACCCAGATTCAGTAGGTGAAAGATTAATGCAGTCACCCAAATCCTAGAAGCCTTAGTACATTGAGATTTTGTGTGGCAGTGTGGGGGATTAACCACTGCCTGATACATTGGAAACATGGATATTTGCTATAAGAAGCTTTATTTATTTGAGGGCTTATTAGAGAAAAGTATAATTTGTTCAGTTTAATTTTTCAATGCTTGTCATTGAGATTAGAAATTTATTCATCAATCTTATTATAATTAAGCATTGCCTAAATACTGATTATGACTTCATTGAACTTATGTGTTCAATAAATTTGAGTGATTATTTTATTTTGAAATGTATCTGCTTTTTCTTGAGTATTTTTCTTTAGTTAAAATAAATTCTAAAAGTCTAAGAATACATTTCTTCCACCATAGAGAATACTTCAAAATATAAACCAATTTTATGGCCAAAAGGAGACAGTAATAAGTAATGCTGGGATGCTTTAGAAAATGCTGGAGTCAGGCCATCATGTGACTTTCCTAGAAAGACACACAGAAATGACTGTTTGCTTCATATAGGACCAACACATGCCTCCAAGATCAGCTCAGTGAATCAGTGAGTTAATCTAGGTCCCTCTAAAACATGAGTCAGAGGTTAGTTTCAGGAAAATGGATTGACAGAAAGGTAACCATGACATCAAAGAGTCCCATCACTACCTGAATAAGGACTCTTAAAGCTGCATCCTTGGAATCCTACCTTCAGTCACCCTGGTCTATTCTCTAACACCCTTGAGTTCACACGGAGAAGTGAGAGTGGTAAACGAAGTCTCAGGTGAGTATGTGGTGATCTCTCCTTTCAGGTAAAATATAAACACCTCTAGTACCTTTACTGTAAATGTACAAGAGTAATCTCTGCTCAATGGTGGCATTGCTCTGCCCACAGGAAACAGCTACATCACAAACAGGTAAGTGAGAAAAGTAATTTGGAGGAATGAATGCACAGGACAGCCTTTCATCAGCAAGTGGGCTTCCAGAAGCCTGTGTCTGTTAAGTGGAATGGGTATTCAGAACAGAATTCAACTTCAGTGTGGAAACAGAAGACAAAGTTTCATGAAGCAACTTAGAGTTAATAAAAATGGATAAGATGGGTAACCACATTTTAAGCATCAGAATTTTTGTGAGAGTGTATGTGTCATGGTATTATGTAGAGAAACTAACACATGAAGCACCAGATGTTGAGTAACTTTTCATACAGAAATATTTCTAGTTATTTAAAGCATGTGTTTCTGATTGATGGCTATCTGCCCTTCAATCAGATATTAAAAAATCTACCATACTTCTATCTTAAGATTCTGTCAGCTTGATCATGGGGTTTTCAAGGTCACCATACCTGTCTGTACCCAGAAACTAAACAGGATGAAGATGGTGGGAACCAAATGAAATGATCATGAGCTTTTCACAGGCCAAGGGAAAAATTGACATATGTACTTTTAATCACACCCTATGGGCTAGAACTAAAGAGTGTGGCTGAAGATAGCTGGCCATAAAGCCAGCTCTGTGCTGCCAGGCGGAAGACAGGGTCAATAAGCAGATAGCCAATCTCTGCCATATTCAGGAACTAGAATTAGGACTAGGTTGATGCTGAGTACTATCATATATCAGAACCTAATGTCCAGTGGGATATAGCTAAGAGAAGAACCTAAGGGACTATAATAAGTCATAAAGATTCTATCTTTATAAATGAGGGGAGGTTGAAGGGGATTCATGGTGCCTCCCATCACATGAGGATGCAGTAAAAAAAAAAAAAAAAGAAAAGAAAAGAAAAAGCACCAACAATACAGCAGAGAGTGAGTATTTAACCAGTACTTTCACATATAAAATCTGAGAAAGCCTTGACAATGGACTTCAAAGTCTCCAGAGGAATTAAGAAGACATTTTTACTGTTGAACAAATACAAAATAAAAACAACAAACCAAACCCTCAGCTATTTTGTCATAGCAGCCCTACAGACTAGAACACAGAACCTTATCCTTTACCATCCCCAATCCTCTGTGCTTGGGGGGGGGCATGTGCAAGCTACTACGAATTTGTGGAATGGAGGTCAGAAGACAGCTTGGGGATGTCTTTCCTCCCACCATGTGGGTCCCAGGGAACAAACTCAGGTGCTTAGGCTTAGTTATAAGAGCCTTCACATGCTGAACAATTTTATTAACCCTTGTTTCCTCCTTCTCTACAAGTAAGACTAGTCTTAGGCTTATGGGAAGGGTTAAATCAGTAAGAGTTGTAGTAAATAAATAAATAATGAGTGTTGGGCTATATAATGTTTATCATTAATCCTAAGGTTATCACACAGACACAGAGACCAGTTAGATTTATAATTGCCTTATTTACCTTGGGCCAGATAGATATTTCTACCTCACCATCCATCTCCCAGAATCCATCCAATGCCATCTGCCTTAATCATCCTCATCTAAACCATCTTCCATCCATCATCTTATAACTACTTGCTTGTATTCTTCATCTGGGTGTTTTCTCTATCCACACCATCCTCAGAGTTCTTCCTCCTCACCCACGTGGTTCCTTCTTCACCTAACCCATCCTGGTGTCCTTCCTCCTCTCTTCCTCTCAGTCTGTTTCCCATGCTTCTGTCTTAAACCCAAAAGCCCAGGAACCTTAGCCATGCCTACCCCATTCTCCGTTCCCAGGTATAGGCCACTTAATCAAACAATCAGGTATGTCTTAGGCAGGTTTACAAAACAAGAATAGGTGTAACCAGATCTTGAGGGCCAGTAACACAATCAGACCAACCTCCAACAGACTTAAGACTGTAAATGCCATGAAGAAATGCTATAATTATGAAATCTAATCTGTACTAAAATCAACTCAAAACTTCTGTAAAGAATGCCCATGATTACCTGAAAAGTGTAGGACAAATCAAAAAGTGTTGCTGAAACAGAAGTGTATATAACAGAACACAGTATTGAAATGTTGTCAGTGACCACAAACAGCTGCTCATAGAGGCAGTGTGGTGTCAAAGTAAAGCAGACATTGGTGAGTACTGTCTCTCTTAAGGAAATTATGAACTAATTTATTGTGGAAACTGAAACTACTCAATCTTGATAATTATCCCTTTGATGGTAGCCCAACTTATTAACTTTGTATATTTATCTCACCTTGTCTTCTGGTATCTGCCTTGATATAGTTATCAGTAAGGAAAAGGCACCACTGAGCTCTATCATTTCACTTTGTCAGTTCTCACAGCTTAAGCTTAAATTATTTCTAGAGAGTCTCTTTTAATCATGCCTGCATTTGCTCTTCCCTTTACAACATAGCAACACTTGTACCTTCATGTGTCATAAAAAATAGTCTCCCTGTAACTTAAGCTGAAAACTGCACCCAGGCAGCACTAAGAATGTCAAAGCAACTGGAATTAGATCAAAGAGCATCTCACATCTCAGACAAAGTATGGAAAGACATTTCTGAAAATCCTTTCTCAAGGCATCTGAAGGTTTGTGGATCCCTAAAATAAAACAGTGATAGAAAGAGTCCTGTTCAGTATGAGACACCCAGAATTCCAGCTACCTATTTCCTTACCCATTGCTCATCTGATCCATTTCCAAGGAAGTGTAACTCTGCAGCAAGTCACAAAGGAAAAATAGTTGCTTAATTATCTAGAAGAATTTCCTAGAACTGCTTCAGTAACCACTTGTCTTCTTTTGTTCATGATCCATGATTAACAAAACAATTGAAAATGAAAGTCGTACTGAAAAAATTACAGTGGGATCTCTGGTCACAATAAGGCACAACTTTGAAATATTTCTTTGAATAAATCACCCTTTTCTCCACCCACTCTTGAAGCAGTCATCATTTCCATACTCAGTATGCTACTCTGTAAGAGTTGGGAGTAAAGTGTAATCTCATTATTGTCTTTACTTCATCATGTGTGAACCATTCAGCCAAAGGGAATAAATGCCAGAAACCATCCTACTTGATCAGCTCAGCTCACCCCCACATCCAACCTGTGGATCACTTTTCTTTCTCTTCATAATAGCTTCTTGCTGTAAAAGAAGTAACGTGTTAGGACCTAGATATCTGTGATTTCTAAAGCCCCTCCCTTCCAAGTAATGATCTTCCTTGTGAGTAAACCATACCATATCTCTGTATCTCACCTATAAAATGAGGATGATGGTTGTCTATATTGTCAACTAATTCTGTTCATTTTTAATTCTGTTTTGTCCTATTAAAGAGAAAATTATTATTGGCAAATGCTAAAACAAAACAGGTGGAGTATAACTGGTGATGTCTATGATAAAAGTATTCACTTAGCTCAAGACCCTGAGCTTCACCCATCAACACACACATACACAGACACAAAAGCATAGAAAAACATGGAAGCTATAGCATGTCACCATGTATATCCCAGAATTTCATTTGCAAATGCTCACTGCAGTAAGTAACTAGTCTGCTTCAAGGTCTCTGGTTTCTGTGGCACCTTCAGTATTGGATCCTTACCAGGACTCCTCCTGGTTATCCTGTTGCTACCCTTTGTCATGGAGATCCTACAGCTTTGGATCATCAAGACTTGTCCTTTCACTAATCCCAACAGTTTTGAGAATGATGTAGATTTTGGGGTGGGCCAACTCAGAGTCCTGGATCTGGATCTGGGTGGTAGCTGAGATGGTTAGTCTACTGGCTTTTCCAGCAGGGCAAGTGGCTTTTTCAGCATTGCTATGGCTAGGCCACCTGAAGCCACCAGTGGCAGGGCACAGGGTCTGCTCTCTCCAGTGCTGCCACTGATGAGAGGTGGGCCCAGGTTTTGAAATTGATGCAGCCAGTGAGGGGCCAGATCAATTCTACACAGCCCTTGGACATCTACATGGTCCCCAGTGGCTGCCCCCGCCAAGGACATCCCCATGTTCCTAGTGGTAGCACTCAACACCAACCCCACTGTTGCCTAGTCAGGGACCCAGACAAGACCCTCTCAGCAGCATCTCTGGCTGGGAGCTCACCATAGTCCCAGGTGGAGTTGCTAGCTGCCCACAACAGGCTACTCTTCACCCTCAAGTCTTCAGTTCCATCTTTCTTCGTAATGCTCAAGGTACTCCACCTCTCTCTGTGTGTGCATCTGTCTCTCTCCTCCATCTTTCTGCCACATATTTGCACCTTGTGGTTGCTCCCATTCCAGGTTAGACACATGCCTGGCAAGCCTCTAGCTGACATCCTGAGTACAAGCTACATGGCATGGTGGTAAGCACCCATAATTAGCAGCTGTGTGTGGGCCCGCCTGTGCTGTACACTGAAAGGCAAGTTATATGGGTGGCATGGTGGTCCACAAGTCTCCACCTTATTCCTCACTTTCTCTGTGTGGTGGTAGGTTGGGCTTTGTCTATGGCTCACCAGTGCTGTGGGGTAGATGACAGGTCTGTAGCCATCTTTCCCTGCCTGCACCTTGTGGCATGGCAGAATGCAAGTCTCTGTCTTTCTGAGTTGCCTGGATTAGATTGGATTGGATTCCATTTAATTCATTTTTTTTCTTTTTCTTCTTTATTTTTTAAGGTACAGTCTCAATAGGGTGCCTTATGTTGTCCTTAAACTTTTGTTTTTCTTGGGTTTTTGTTTGTTTGTTTTTGTTTGGTTTTGGTTTTTCCCAGACACTGTTTCTATGTATAGCTTTGGCTGTCCTGGACTTACTTTTTCGACCAGGCTGGCCTCGAACTCACAGAGATCCACCTGCATCTGCCTCCCTGAGTACTGGGGTTACAGGTGTGTGCTACATGCCTGGTTTGATTTGATTTTTATGAGTCCTAGGCATAAAACAGCTTTGGCCACTAAGCCAGGCATCAAACTGGGATTAACAAAGGACTGCCAATTGCTCTGCCCCTAAGTGATACAAGAGCAACACTAATAAGGTAACTGTCTGCCCATTGTCAGGGTGGGAAGGAGCTCTCCCATTTTAAATAATAGTTTTGAAATCCCTCATGGCTTCTTACTATGAACACAATTTTTCTTTCTAAAGACCAATTTTTAAATTATCATTATATTCCAACAGTAGATTCTTCTCATATTGTTCTTCTGCCTCTCTAAACTCACATACGGTTTTGCTCCCTGTATATTGGTGGCAGCTATTTAGGTAAAACAGACCAACCAAATAAGCCCACTCCACTCTAAGCCCTGTGGTTCTCTTCATCAGTTAAGAGTGTGGGCCTGAGAACATTGTGCAGGGTTTCTGCAAATGCACCACACAGTGCTCATTTGTATCATCTGCTCTTAAGTTCTGTTATCTAAACCAAAGTAAGCAGTACTCAAGTTGGACAACAGTGAGTTTCTTTTTTACTTGTTATTTTTTATTTTTTACAATTTATTCATTATGTATCCTAATTGAAACCCCCTCCCTCAACTCCTCCCAATCCTACCCTCCCTCCCTCTTCCTCCCATCCCCTTCCCCTAATCCACTAAAAAGGGGAGTTCTCCTCTGCCATCTGCCCATAGCTTACCAAGTCTCATAAGGACTGCCTGGATTCTCTTCCTCTTCCTGGTAAGGCTGCATCATCAGGGGTGAGTGATCAGAGAGCTGTCAACTGACTTAATGATAGAGGCAGACTTTGCTCCCCTCACTCAGAGATCCAAGTCCTCAATCTCTTCATTCAGGGTCTGTTTGCAGCATTTAAAGAGGAATCAGCATGCATTCTTCCTCCAGAGGAACACCAAATTGATCTCCTTGAGGATACTCTTAGTGGCCTAAGAAAAACATTATGTTTATACATGTAACACTTCTAAGCTGAAGTGTTCAAGATGGAAATGTGAACTGATGGCCAGTGTGCACAAAAAATGCTTTATTTTATTCGAGGATGGATTTTAAATTTTCCAAGGCATTGTGTGACTTTTAGTAAAGGTAGCTCCCCCTAAAATGAAGACAGCATCTGTCATTTTTCTCGTTACCTTTCAGGAGCAAGGTGATCTACCTCAAGACCAATGAATATTTAACAATAAGTGACAACAGTATTATCTATCTTACTGTGAGCTAATGAGGTCACTTTAAAGATGTCCCTCCATCATGAGCTTCATTTCACATGCCAGTGCCATACAAGGTTCTCTGTGAAAAAAGCCAAACGGAAAGGTTTTTCTAGAATTTCAAAGATATAAAGTGACAATGGCAATGTCATATACTTAATAGAAATTGTGCTTTAAATGCTGAAAACCCAAATTCCTCTTGAAACAATAACTCTTGAGGTCCCAGCATTGTAGTAAACATGAATGTCATATATATGTGCTCACCCATGTGCATACCCACACACATTCTATTTTTCAAAAATATGTTTAATATATGGTTAATCCTATTTTTAAATTTATTTTATTTAATCATTTTACAGCCTGATTGCAGTCACTTCCCTCCTCTCCTCCCAGTCCTACCTTCACAGCCCCCTTCCCCCCTTTCCCCCTTTTCCCCATTTTTCCCTGTCCATTTCAGAGAAGGGGAGGCCCCTCAAGGGGTACCAACTCACCCTGGCACCTCAAGGACTAGGTGTGTCCTCCTCCACTGAGGCCAGACAAGGCAGCCTGGTTAGGAGAGGAGAATGCAGAGGCAGACAACATAGTCAGAAAGTTTCTGGAAAACTAGAATTTGGAATTTTGAGATCTTCCACTTCTTCCTGGCAGTAAAGCTTAGAGCAGGTCTTATATCCAGAACCACCCGGCTTTGAAACCTTTTGGTGTTTTTCCCTTTCCATTTTATAGCCAGGGACATCGGCTGCCTTGTTTTGTAGCACTTAAATTTTACTTGTTCAAAGTGACAGTTTTAAGATTAGTATAAAGTAGTAAAGCATCTCACTAATAATGTCTTTGTTAATTAACGAATAAATGGTAACATTTGGGTAAATTAAAGCATAATATTCAAATCAGTTTCTCAGTTCCATGTTGCTTTAATACTAGAAAACGTTTTTGTTTGTTCTTTTTGTTTTCATTATTGTTGTTGTTGTTATTTATTACAAATTATTCACTTTGTGTCCTGGCTGAAGCCCCCTCTCTCATCTCCCTATCCCACCCTCCCTTCCTCTTCTCCCTCTATGTCCCTCCTCTAGTCCACTGATAGGGAGGTCCTCCTCCCCTATTATCTGACCCTAACCTATCAGGTCTCATCAGGCCTAGTAATGCCACCTTACCAGGGGAAGGTGATCAAAGAGCAGGCAACCAAGTTCATGCCAGTGACTGCCCTGCTCCCCTTCCTACGGAATCCCCATGCAGACTGAGCTGCCCATGGGTTACTTCTGAGCAGCAAGTCTAGATCCTCTCAATGCATGGTACTTAGTTGATTCATCAGTCTCTGCAGGAAAATTTTAAATGACCTACTTTTGTTTGTAGATCAAGCTTTGTGTCTCTGGGCATCAAGGCTAAATGACAGCATTGCTTTTGATAAAGATGCCTAAAATAGATTATACAGTAACCAACGTTAGTGTTTAAAAATATTCATTGGAGTTAGAAATGTCTTTTCAATAATATAAGTTAATTATGGTATTTTAATTAACTCACAGAATGAAAATTAATTTAATAAACCCAGTTTTGATTTTTAAATTACCCTAATGCTATGGTCAACAACTTTACTCTGTGCAGTTTATTTCTAAGTATTTTGATTCATATTGGTAAGCCCAAATCTATTTTTATAATGATACTATCCTCATTCCCTGAGATCATCTTAGTAAAGATCATCTCAGTAAAGGGGAAAAAGAAAGAAAAAGACAATATCCACTGATGGAGAAACTTCAAGATCCAGGGTACAATAAAGTCAATGAACCTGTAACAAATATGTGGGTGAATAGGAGAAAGTATCATTCTTTTTTTTCTATGATAATATTCCATGCTCAAGGAGAAGAATAGTCTTCTTGTCTAGACTGGGAATTGTTTTAACAGCTCTTAAAATTGACCTGTCATCATAGGAATCCTTATGGTAGTTTCCCTTTCCTTTAGTTATCTCAATGTGAAAGGAGGTAACATCATAAGCTATGATTCTTGATTGGACTGGTCTCTAAATTAGTTTCATACTTGCCAGTCTGAGCAACTTCTCTGTCTATGAACTTAGACTTCAAGCATCAGAGCTGGACCCATGATTCATATTCATATTCATATGATTCATGTTCCTCTCTTCTCCCATTGTCTTAGTTACAGTTCTATTGTCGTAAAGCAAACCATAACCAAGGCATGTAACTGGGGGCTTGTTTACAGTTTTAGAGTGTTAGTCCATGATCATGTTGTGGAGGGCATCAAATAGACATGGTACTGGAGCAGTGGCTGATGCCTTTGCATCCTGATTCACATTCAGGAGGCAGGGGTTGGGTGAGAAAGAAAGAGAGAAATATGAGAGAGAGAAAAAGAGTAAGAGAGAGAGACTAGGCCTGCCATGAGCTTTTGAGACTTCCAAGACCATCTCTAGTGACACCAGTAACATATCTCCACCAACAAAGAAACATTTTCTCCTAAAAGACCACACCTCTTACTCCTTACCAAATAGTACCACCAACTGGAGAGCAAACATTCAACATGTGGGCCTAGGGAGGCCATTTTCATTCTAATCATCACACCCATAAACTTGAGATTCAAACATGAGCAGGCCCATGTTTCTCTGTTATCTAGAGCTTTCTTTGACACTATTGCTGTGGTTCTATTCTGTTCCATACATATACTATTTCATACATGTTCTAGATGCTTGATATGTATCAATAAAATAAAAAATGGCATGAACTCTACCAATCTTAAATGTTCAGTGTCCTGTTATAAGGTTGGCATCATTGATATGTAGACCTCCAAGGATTTGGGATAATAAATAAATAAATAATAAATAAAACAAAATAGAGCTGTGAGCAAAATGTCTCATTATGTGACCAGCTGAATTTCCATCCACACTACAAGCATAATTAAAGCCCATTATAAGTATTAGTATATGCTATAAAGTATGTTAAGTGATGTGGGCAGGAAAAAGACTACAAAGACTTGAATTTATTTGAAATCCTCTACTCCTTCTCATATCATTTCTTGTACTTACCCTACAATTCACATAAGATATGAAGGTAAAAATCAGAATAATTTTCTTCCAAGTAACAGATAATGCAGCATGTTAGTGGCCTTAGACAGGAAAGAGAAGTATGAAAACAGACAGAGAGGGGTATGTTGTAATACTGTATGTTGAAATACTGTAACATGTGCCCCAAGCCCCTAGCATCAAAACCACCTGGTACTTAGTGTCATGTGTGGCATGCAGGCCATTGCATAGTGACCAGGAAGGCTGAGGGAAGAAGGTCGCTTGTTGCTAAGCTACTGATGCAGTCCGGAGAGGTTTGACCTCCACAGAGTGACTTGCTCTATCTGAGATTCTGAGCGTTATTTCTGCCCATAAATAAAGGCATTGATTCAGCTTCCTATATTTCTGTGCATGTGCATGAAAAATCCACAATATCTCTTCTGAAGCTTCACCTTGCTTCACCTAGAATCTATTTCTTGTTGGTAAACTTCTACTTAAGTAGAGCCAAAACTGTTTTGTTTTTTTCTTTATTTTGGGAAACTTTAGAAGTTATGAGAAAGAATGATTGTTTAATTCTTTTATCTGGTTTTTAAACAAAAAGTTAAGCATCTGTAGATAATCACAGAGTTTATTTATTATTTATTAGTTTTACTGTCTACATATGAGGCATATGCGGAACTCTGCATGTGCACATAGCAAGGCATGTGTATAGAGGTCAGAAAACAGCTTTTGAAGAGATAGTTCTCCTGTTGCCTTGTTGAGGGAAGGTCTCTCTTGTTTTTGCTGTTTTGTGCATTTCCAGCTATCTGCCATATAGATGTTGGAGCAATCCTCATATCTCTGCCTCTCATCCTGAAGCAGGGTGCTGCTCTGAGTATAAGAGCACATTTGTCTTCTGATGGGTTCCCAAGTAACAAACTCATGTCACTGAGCTTTCACTCCAAGAGCTCTTACCTGCTGAGATATCTTGCCACACTTTTCTTTGGGGGAAGGGCTAGCTTCTTTTACCAGTTTTATATAATAGTGCCAGGAAAATAGTTTCCCAATTTTAATTAAAACACATAAATAGAGATACACCTATCTTTATTTATGCATACAATCTCTTTCTTTCTCTTTCCCTCCTTACCCTATGCATACCTTTTGAAAAAAGTCAAAAGGTTTGAAGATAGTGTTTTTCTCATTTATTCTTTTTATTATCTGACTCTTTTTAGTCTTTGTGTGTTCTTTATTCTTTGTATAATAACTTTCAGTTTCTGAGTGGAAAAAAAAATCATAGAATTGAAGGGATCTCTGGTTTCTTCTCACGGATGTTCTAAACTTACCCTGGGTTGTTATTTATCAGAAAAGCCAGTAATTTACCTGAACATTCAGTGCCTGAGTCTGACATTCCATCTCAGTTTTTATGTAGTATTGCCATTGTTGTTATTAGAAACATTCACGTGATCTCTGACTGTGTAATGTACTGTTGTGTCATTTAAGGAATTGTTTGCTTATCTGCTGTCACCTTCTAACTAACGCTTCTTTAAAAGTAATCTTTACTGTTCATACTGTGTCAGTATTTTTCTTTGCTTCATGTTCAGATATTTTTATTTATTTGAAAACTGACAGAGAATTTCATTTTAAGCAGAAAATTGGAGCTCTTTAAAACTCCTAGAACAATAGTGCCCATGTAACTTGGAGTACCTGTCAGAAGTTTTGACACAAATGCCTGGGGGAGGTACATGAGAACTGAATAAAATGCTAGCTGTAAGTCCTATTAAACAACTGAGATAACTATGGTTCCTGGTGATCGATGCAAGAAAAGTTATTTATCTTTGTTCAAATGCACATTGCTATTTTATTATTATAAAGAATCATTTAAGACTTCTGTACTTGCAAAATCTTATTGCTTTATAAAAATGTTAGATAAACTAACATTGACATCAGCATTATTTTAAACAAGACTCTTTTATAGCACTCTTTTCATCCATCAAAACTCCGTTTAGGTACCATTTTAGGAAATGTTTTGTGTTTTTAACTATCTACATATTTTATTAGTTCTGAGCTTGAATGTTATTTAATACAATTCCTGCATAGCTGTTTATGATTTCTTTGTGGGGAATATTACAGGTTGGCATTAGCTGCCCTATAGAGTTTCTAGCTCACAGTGTTTAGAAAACAACAATGCAGATCTTCAGAGATTCATCCCTCCCTGTCATATTCCAGTTTTCAGAATGGGCAGTGCACCTAACACTTGATGGTTTTATAGAAAACAGATTCTCTTTGTAGCTTTTCATATTGTTGTGATAAAATAATCTGAAAAATAAAAGTAAGGGAAAGGAGTTTATTTTGCCTTACAGCCTGAGGGTAAAATCCATCATGGCACCTTTGACTTTATAAAGGAGTTTGAGATGGTTGGTTATGCTGTATGCATAGTCAGGAAGCAAAGAGAGATAAATGATTGGGCTTAGCTCATTTTTTTTTAATGTAGTCTAAAGTTCCAGCCCAGGAAGTGGTAGTGCTCACAGTGGGCAAGCCTTAACACATCAATTAATCAAATCAACTGAATCCTATAGACATGTCTGGAGGCCCATGTTATTCTAGATCTCATCAGATTGATGTTGGGAATAACCATGACAGATCTGTTTTATCCTCTGGGGAAACCTCAAGGACTAACTGCCAATCCTGATTGTTAGACCAATAAACTGTTCATTAAGTATCTCAGGTGAGATAGCAGTCACTAACTGGCTCTATTTTATAAAACATTTTTAAAAATATTAGCCATTGTGGGTATTAACCATACCCACACGGTTGGGTATGTTGTGCCTTCATTTTTATTGAATTCTAGGAAGTCTTTAATTTCTTTTTTATTTTTTTCCTAACTCCGTTGTCACTGAGTAGCAAGTTGTTCAGTTTCCATATGTGTGTAGGCTTTTTGCTATTTCTGTTTTTGTTGAGGTCCAGCTTTAGTCCATCGTGGTCAGATAGGATACAAGGGATTATTTCAATCTTCTTGTATTTGTTGAAGTGACCAATTATATGGTCTATTTTGGAGAAGGTTCCCTGTGGTGCTGAAAACAAGGTATGCTCTTTTGAATTTGGGTGAAAAGCTCTGTAGACATCTATTAGATCCATTTGATTTAGGGCCTCTCTAAGTGCCTATTTCCCTATTTGGCTTCTGTCTAGATGATCTGTCCCATGGTGAGAGTGGAGTGTTGAAATCTCCCACTATTAGGGTGTTGGGATTGATGTGTGATTTCATCTTCAATAATGTTTCATTTACAAATGTAGGTGCACTTGTATTTGGGGCATAGATATTCAGAATTATAACATCCTCATGGTAGATTTTCCCTTTGATAAGAATGAAGTGCTCCTTCTCATCTCTGTAGAAGAATATAGACTGGCAGAGAAACACTTAAAGGAATGCTCATCATCCTTAGTCATCAGGGAAATGCAAATCAAAACAACCCCAAGATTTCACCTGACATCTATCAGAATGGCTAAGATCAAAAACTCAAGTGACAATACATGCTGGAGAGAATGTGGAGAAAGAGGAACCCTCCCCCTTCCATTGCTGGTGGGAATTTAAACTTGTACAACCACTTTGGAAATCAATCTGGCACTTTCTCAGACAATTAGGAATAGTGCTACTTCAAGATTCAGCTATACCACTCCTAGGCATATATCCAAAATATGCTCAACTATACAACTAGGACATTTGCTCAATGATGTTCACAGCAGCTTTATTCAAAAATAGCCAGAATCTAGAAACAACCCAGATGACCCTCAACTGAGGAATGGATACAGAAACTGTGGTACATTTACACAATGGAATACTACTCAGCAATTAAAAGCAAGGAAAGCATGAAATTTGCTGGCAAATGGTGGGATCTAGGAAAGATCATCCTGAGTGAGATATCCCAGAAGCAGAAAGACACACATTGTATATACTCACTTATAAGTGGATAGTAGACATATAATATAGGATAAAT
>CM053744.1:108172832-108233181 GCA_028658305.1 Pachyuromys duprasi | reverse complement strand
AAGGAGGTCCTCCCCTGTTGGTGGACTTGGAGGGGGCAGGGAGGAGAGAGATGAGGGAGTGGGAGGGTAGGAGGGAATGAGGGAGGGTGCTACGCCTGGGATTCAAAGTACCTAACCTGTGATTGAGATAAAAATAAATAAATTAAAAAATAATAGAATAAAACAACAACAACAAAAAATTCAAATCAATCAAATTGACATAAAATTTATTACAAGAGTCAGAAGCCAAGATGGTGGTGACCCGCATGGACTGTATTCAGAGGAGCTGAAATTCCGAATTGGTGAGTCATGGGACTGTGGAACCCAAAACAACCATAAGAGGAGCCCAGGGAGAAGGGGAACAAAACCTGATCTCAGTCCAATAGGCACAGGTCAATCTCAGACTTCTCTGTGGGCTTCTCTGGAAGAATCGATTCCTGGGCACTTTCCCATACCTGGCAGATGCAGCAGTGGAGGTAGCCAAGCCTGCAGCAGAGGAAGCGGGATGGGGGAGATACCACAGCCAGAAAGAAGGCAGCAGCTGAGATTCCCCAACCAGCATTGAAGCAGAGGAGGCAGCCCGCAGTGCACACAGTAACTTGCAAGGAGCACCGTGCTGCATGCTCCAAGCACATATCCCCCTTCTTGAGATTTGGGACTGAGAACACTCAAACCCCCTGCATTCTCCCACTTCCTTGTCTGAGGGTGTAGCGGCTGAGGAAGCAGATAGCGCTTCCCAACTCAGGGAGCAGAGTGCAGCCTGCCTGGCTCACAGCTTCTAGCACAGAAGTCAGGGGCCTACACAGAGAGCCCACAACATTGTACATGTCCTGACCGTGCCTGTGCATGCACACACAAATACATTTACGATTTTGTGCCAGCTTCTTTTTCTCCCTTAGGTAAAACTGCAGCAATAACACACACTCTCAAGCCACTGGACCTCAGACTCAAGGAACAGTGAAGATTTTATATATAAGCAATGGCCAAAGGTCGACTTAAGAACTCACCCAACTAAATCAGGACACCTTTATCCCACCAGCAACACAGAAAACCAATGGATATTTTAATTCAGTGGAAACACAGAAATATGAATTTAAAGCTATGATTATCCAGTTACTACAGGAATAAAAAGGGGAAACGAACAGAGCTCTCAAAGAAATTCAAAAGAATATAATGGCCCACGTAGAGGAACAATTAGAAACATATAGAGAGGAAACAAATACGAAAATAGCAGACACCTTCAATCAGATGAAGGAAATGGTGCAAAGCATGAAAACAGAATTAGAATCTATAAAGAAAACACAAACAGAGAAAAACCTGTAACTGGAGAACTTAGAGAAAAGATCAGGAACCACAAAAGTAAGCATCACCAATAGAATACAAAAGATGGAAGAGAGAATCTCGGGACCTGAAGATAAACTAAAATTGATTCCTCACCCAAAGAAAGAGTAAAACTACTCAAGAATCAGTGAAACCAAGAGCTGGTTCTTTGAGTAAATCAACAAGATAGACAAGACCCTAGCCAAACTAACAAAAAGGCAGAGAGAAACTATACAAATCAGCAAAATCAGAAATGAAAAGGGAGACTAACAACAGACACTGAGCAAATCCAAACAATCATTAGGTCTTATTACAAAAGCCTATATGCCACAAAATTTGAAAATCTAAATGAAATGGACAATTTTCTTGATAGATTCCATCTACCTAAATTAAGCCAAGATCAGACAGGAAGATTGAATAGACCTATATCCCCCAAGGATATAAAAGCAGTCATCAACAGTCTTCCTCTCAAAAAAATCCCTGGGCCAGATGGATTCAGTGCAGAATTCTACAAGACCTTCAAAGCAGTGCTAACTCCAATTCTCTTTAAACTATTCCACAAAATAGAAACAGTAGAAAAATTACCAAACATGTTCTATGAAGCCACAGTCACCTTGATACCTAAACCACACAAAGACCTCCAAAAAAAGAGAACTTCAGACCTATCTCTCTTATGAACATTGATACAAAAATACTCAATAAAATACTTGCAAACCGAATCCAAGAACACATAAAAGATATCATCCAACATGACCAAGTAGGCTTCATCCCAGGCATGCAAAGGTGGTTCAATATACGCAAATCCATCATTGTTATCCAACATATAAACAAACTGAAGGAGAAAAACCCCATGATCATCTCCTTAGACACTGAAAAAGCTTTCAACAAAGTCCAACATCCATTCGAGTTTAAAGTCTTGGAGAGATTAGGGATACAAGGCACATACATAAATATAGTAAAGGCAATATAGAGCAAGCCTATAGTCAACGTCAAACTCAATGGAGAGAAACTTAAATCAATCCCGCTGAAACCATGGACAAGGCAAGGCTGCCGATTGTCTCCATATCTCTTCAACTTAGTACTTGAAGTCCTAGCTAGAGCAATAAGACAACTAAAGGAGATGAAGGGGATACAAATCAGAAAGGAAGAGGTCAAAGTATCCCTATTTTCAGATGATATCATAGTATACATGAGCGACCCCCAAAATTCAACCAGAGAACTCCTTCAACTGATAAACACCTTCAGCAAAGTGGCTGGATATAAAATCAACTCAAAAAATCAGAAGCCCTCCTGTATACCAAAGAAGAAAGGGCCAAGAAAGAAATTGGGGGAAAAACACCCTTCACAATAGCCACTAATAACACAAAGTACCTTGGGGTGACTCTATCCAAGCAAGTGAAAGACCTCTTTGAGAAAAACTTCAAATCTCTGAAGAAAGAAATTGAAGAAGATATCAGAAGATGGAAAGATCTCCCGTGCTCATGGATTGGTAGGATTAACATAGTGAAAATGGCCATTCAGCCAAAATCAATATACAGATTCAATGCAATTCCCATCAAAATACCAACACAATTCTTTACAGACCTTGAAAGAAAAATTCTCAACTTCATATGGAGAAACAAAAAACCCAGAATTTCCAAAATGATCCTGTACAACAACAGATCATCTGGAGGTATCTCCATCCCTGATCTCAAGCTGTACTACAGAGCAATAGTTACAAAAACTGTATGGTATTGGCATAGAAACAGAATAGTGGCTCAATGGAACTGAATAGAAGACCCGGAAATAAACCCACACACCTATTGAAACTTGATTTTTGATAAAGAAGCCAAATCCATTCAATGGAAAAAAGACAGAATCTTCAACAAATAGCTCTGGACCAACTGGTTGTCTATATGCAGAAAAATGCAAATAGATCCATATTTATCATCCTGCACAAGACTAAAGTCCAAGTGGATCAAAGACCTCAATATAACACCAGACACATTAAATCAGTTAGAAGAAGAAGTGGGGAAGACCCTAGAACTCATAGGCACAGGAGACAACTTCCTGAACAGAATACCAACAGCACAGGCTCTAAGATCAACAATTGATAAATGGGACCTCATGAAACTGAAAAGCTTCTGTAAAGCAAAAGACACTGTCATCAAAACCAAACAACAGCCTACAGACTGGGAAAGGATCTTCACCAATGCTCTATCTGACTAATATCCGGTATATATAAAGAACTCAAGAAGTTAAAAAGCAACAAATCAAGTAATCCTATGAAAAATGGTGTATGGCGCTAAACAGAGAACTCTCTGTAGGGGGTTGTAGAATGGCAGAAAAACACTTAAAGAAATGCTCAGTGTCCTTAGCCCTCAGGGAGATGCAAATCAAAACGATCCTCAGATTTCACATTACACCCATCAGAATGGCTAAGATGAAAAACTCAAGTGACAACACATGCTGGAGAGGTTGTGGAGAAAGGGGAACCCTCCTCCATTGTTGGTGGGAATGGAAACTTGTACAACCACTCTAGATATCAATTTTGTGCTTTCTTAGACAATTAGGAATAGTGATTCCTCAAGATCCAGTTATACCACTCTTAGGCATATATCCAAAAGATGCTCAAATACACAACAAGGACATTTGCTCAACTATGTTCATAGCAGCTTTATTTGTAATAGCCAGAAGCTGGAAACAACCCAGATGTCCCTCGGTTGAGGAATGGATACAGAAATTGTGGTACTTTTACACAATGGAATACTACTCAGCAATTAAAAAAGAGGAAATCATGAAATTCGCATGCAATTGGGAATCTGGAAAGGATCTTCCTGAGTGAGGTATGAAATTCGCATGCAATTGGGAATCTGGAAAGGATCATCCTGAGTGAGGTATCCCAAAAGCAGAAAGACACACATGGTATATACTCACTTACATAGACCTATAAGATATGATAAACATATTGAAATCTATACACCTAAAGAAGATAAACAAGAAAGAGGACCTGGGGTAAGATAATCAATCCTCACTTAGAAAGACAAATGGGATGGACATTGGATGTAGGAGAAAAGAAGTAGCAGGACAAGAGCCTACCACAGAGGGCCTTTGAAAGACTCTACCTAGGAGTGTATCAAAGCAAATATTAAGACACATAAACAAACCTTTGGCAGAGTGCAGGGAATCTTATGAAAGAAGGGGGAGTGTGTATGACCTGGAGAGGATCAAATGTATCAGGGCACAGGGGTCCTTTATGAGACTGTTTTCCAACCAAGGACCATGTATGGATATAACCTAGAACCCCTGCTTGAATGTAGCAAATGGTAGTTCAGTATCCAAGTGGGTACTCTTGTCAGAGGAACAGGGACTATTTCTGAGATGAACTCAATGGCTGGCTCTTTGACCCCCTCCCTCCCCGAAGGTGTAGCAGCCTTTCTAGGCCACAGAAGAGGACATTACAGCCATTCCTGAAGAGACCTGATAAGCTAGAGTAAGATGGAAGGGGAGGAGGTCCTCCCCTATCAGTGGACTTGGAAAGGGGCAGGGAGGAGATGAGGGAGGGGTGGGAAGGGGGATAGGGAGGGAATGCGGGAGGGGGCTACGGTTGGGATACAAAGTACATAACCTATGATTAATGTAAAATAATGCTAATATATATATGTATATAAAGCAAAAAAGATGTATATAACATTATGTTACCTAATAATATTAAGTTAATTCAATGCTGCAAGATGTAGAAAATAACTGGCTGAATAACAACACTGAGGAATGAGTCCTAATCAGTTAATTTCATTGTGAAAGATGAAGGGTTCCGTATAAAATCTTGGTCCTTAAATATTAACCTGTAATTTTCTCTACATTTCTTCTTTTTAAAATTTATTTATTTATTTATTCATTTTACATCCCGATTATAGCCCCCTCTCTCCTCTCCTCCCATTTCTACCCCCACTCCCATTTCCTCCTATTGGCCCTCACCTACAGCTCAGAAAACGGGAGTCCCCCTTCTCAAACCACCCCAGCATATCAAGTTGCAGCCCCTGCCAGGAGGAAGTGATCAAAAAGCAAGCAACAGAGTCCATATCAAAGACAGGCCCAGCTCCCATGTCCAGGAGACTTAATGCCTGAGCTTCCCATTGGGTACATCTGTGTAGAGGGCCTAGGTCCAGTTAATGCATGGTCCTTCTTTGGTTCTTAAGTCTCTACAAGCCCCTCTTGGCCCTGGTCAGTTGGCTTCATTGGTCTTCTTGTAGAGTCCCTGTTTCCTACTAGTCCCACTATCCTTTCCTCCACCTTTTCACAACACACCCTATGTTTCCATCCACTGCTTAGTGGGACCTCTTAGAGCACAGCTATGCTGGACTCCCATTTGCAAGCATAGCAGAGTATCGTTAATAGCATCAGGAGTGAGTCACAGGTTGGGCTAGGCATTGGATGGACATTTCCTCAACCTCTGCTCTACATTTATCCCTGCACATCTTGTAGGCAGAGTCATCAAAAGGTCTTCAGTACAATTCACTATCTAAAGAAACATGGCCTTGAACGCATGGTTCACAAATCAAGAGTATCTAATCAGAACTGAAGAGAGAGTTTGGAGTTTAAAAGAACTTGCTGTTCCTACAAAAGACTTGGGTTCAGCTCCCCCACCCATCTTTACCTTCAGTTCCAAAGGTTAAGACACCCTCTTCTGGATTCCTCTGTCACTGCATATACATTGTGCACATACATACATGTAGACTCATACACATAAAAATAAATAAATATTAAACTAGAGAATATATAATGTTAGATAAGCAAAAAGATATGTGAATCTTATGCTAGTTACATCCCACATGTTATAAACTACTGAATTAAACTAGTTATCTAACATTTGCTTGATTTCTTCTGAGAACACCAGAGTACCACTATATACCATAGACCTCAACTAATATTCTCAACATTTGAAGTTATTGTGGGCATCCATCTCATTAAATAAGAATATGATCAAGAAAACATAACACATGCAAGTGAGCATGTTGGGAATGAGGAAGCTTTACACACTGCTGTTCAGTGTTCATTGACACAGACACTGAAGAAATTAGTGTAGAAATGTCTATAAAACTACAAGACCCAGCTTTACCACTCCTGTGCATCTACTCAGGGCTTTAGTGGGTATGAGAAGCAGGACTATGAGCATGAAGTGGGTGGAGAAGGAGTCAAATAAAGCTATTTTTGAAACACTGTGATGAAACCAGCTACTTTGTAAGCTAACTAAAAAATAGTGCTCACTCATTGTTGAGGTTCTGCCTTGCTATGAGCACACTCCAAAACAATGTTTCAAATACACACAATCCCTTGCTACATGAGATTTTTGCTAAAATGTAAACATTGTCTCCTCATCTCACTCTTTAGATGTAAAATTTGGTGTGGATGACTGATTCTTGGGATACAAAGTGAATACATTGTAATAAATAAATAAAGTGGAAAAATCAGTTTTTACAATAAAAAATTGGTGTGGATATATGATTCTTAAATATTTCAAGTTGTAGGCCTTTTAGCCAATCCTGTGGCTGATATAATGGAGACAAGAGGAAGAACATTGATTATTAAACAGAGTTTTGAAAGTTCCAAAGTACCAGAAGATGGAGTGACAGTTGAAAAGTCAGAACAATAACAGTTGTGATGCCACCTCTAAGATACATCTTGAACAAATTTAGCTCTGATATTTTTATACTTGTCCTTTAAACCAGTTGAGGTGTGATGCTGGCTGCTGTTGCTGTAATTGCTGAACTTAACAAGCAGTGTAAGCCTGTAACAATACAGGAAGAAATCACTCAGGTTGCCACAATTCCTGCAAATGGAGACAAAGATATTGGAAACATCATTTCTGATGCAAACAAAAACAAAAAGACATTAAAAGAAAGGGCATCTTTACAGTTAAGTATGGGAAGAATTAGAAATTACTGAAGGCATAAAGCTTTATAAAGGATTTTACTCATCATTTTATTAATACATCAAAAACTCAAAATGTACGTTACAAAATGTCTGTATTCTGTTGGGTAAAGAGAAAATATGTAGTGTTCAGTCTATGGTATCTGATAGGAAGAAACAAGTTGAAAATATGGCTATTGTTACTGGTGGTGCAGCATTTGGTTAAAGCGTGGTTGAATTAAAATCTTGAAGATCTTCAAGCTCATAAGTTAGGGAAAGGTGAAAAGGTCATTGTCACCAAAGATGATGCCAGAATTTTGAAAAGAAAAGGTGAAAATCTCAAATTGAGAAATATATTGAAGAAATCACACATCACAACTAGTGCATATGAAGAAGAAAAGCTAAAGGGAAAACTGATTAACCCTTCAGATGGAGCAGTTTTGCTGAAGGCTGAAGGCTTAAGGAAATGTATGCCTGGTGAATAAGAAGAAAGATAAAGTTAAGACTTATGAATGCCCTCAATGCTGTAAGGGCAGTTGTTGAAGAAGCCATTATTTTACTCTGCTTTGGCAAATTGCATCCCAACCTTGGACTTAATGAACCCTGCTAATGAAGATCACAAAATAGGTATAGAAATTGTACAAAAGCACCCAAAATTCTTCATGACTCCTGAACTTGTGGTAGGCATCTTGAGAGACTGACCAACACCCAACATTTTCATCTTCCTAATCTGTTGAGCAATGCCCCCCAAACAGCTGACCCCTTGACATCCAATTGAAGTAAGGTTTCTTCTATGTTTGTCCTTGCACATCTTGTAGGCAGTGTAAATTTTGAATCAGTTTTTGTGTGTGGGTTGATGTTTCCCTCCCTTCACTAGGAGTTCTGTCTAGTTAGAGGGTGTCCTTTTCAGTCTCCATAACCCCTCATGCTAGGAGTCTCATCTAGGGTTACCCACATATCCCCCCACAAGCATATCCCATCTTAGCTCTCTAGCTTGCCACAGAGTGTCCTTTCCCAGAGTGTCCTTTCTCTCTGTAGGACTCTGTCCTCTCCATGCCTCTCATCTCAGCAATGGTCTCCACCCTCCTTTCTCTCTGCTCAGAAAAAGGGAGGGCTCCCTTTGATATCAACCAGATTGACATATCAAATTGCAGTAAGACTAGGAACATCTTCTTTTATTGAGGCTAAATAAGAACAGCCCAGTTAGGGGAAAGGAATCCAAAGGTGGGCCCTTGTATTTAGACAGCACCTGATTCAACTTAAAGAGTCCCACATTAAGATCCATCTGCACAACTGTTACATATGTGCAGAGGGACGATCCCATTCAGCGCTATCTAGCCAGGCCTCAGGGGAAGAGGACAAGCTCACTCCTGATTGGATTTGATGATTCAAGTTAGGTTGGTGTGTGTGTGTGTGTGTGTGTGTGTGTGTGGGCTCCCCTCTTCTGAGGAATAGGAGAGGAGGGATGGGAAAGAGTGAGGGTGCTAAGATCAAGATGTAAAGTGAATAAATAAATATCTATTAAAAAAGGAATGTATGGTTAGATCTCAGGGGAGGACATTGCAGCCAGCCCTGAGGAGACAAGATGATTAGATGGAAGGGGAGGAGATCCTCCCCCGTTGGTGGACTTGGAGGGGGCAGGGAGGAGATGAGGAAGGGTTGGGGAGGGTGGGAGGGAATGAGGGAGGGGGCTATGCATGGGATGCAAAAAACCTAACCTGTGATTGATATCAAAATAAATAAATTTATTTTAAAAAGGAATGTATGAGCCAACTACAGGGAAATTATGAATAAAACAAGTTCTGAATTCAGACTTTGAATTCTCGTGTGACTGATAGTGGGCTGTTTTATTTCTGTGTTTCATCTCAAACTTGTCCTGAAACCCTAATGAAATAAAGCATAACAGAAAGCCTGTTGTGTAGCCAGTAGAAACAGCTGCTCAGCAATTATTAGTATATTCTCTTATCTAAGATATCTATTGGATGATTAGAAATCTGTTATTTTCCCTTTTATTACTATTGTTGTTTGGAAAGTATTGGAATCCACCTACCCATTAAATATCTTTAGTCTATGTAAGCAGAGTGTATATCCCTTATATTTGATCATGTGACTCTATAACTTATTATGTGAGTTTGATTGTTTTCTATTTGCTGCAGCTACATGATACAAATTCAGTGATGCTATTTTCTTTGCTAATGATGTCCAAACATGTTAAAATAAGTTTCAGGGAGACACAGTGTGAAATGAAACTTACCAGGTAGAAGATCAAATGGAATTAAACTCTTGACCAAATGTCTGTAAAATTGATTTGACTTAATAAATTTGATGCAATTTGAGTTTTGTCATTTGGGATGTATGCGTGCACACATACATACATGTCTTTAACTTGCCAAGTACATCTCCTTTTGACTGTCCTCTTTTTTAAAAAATCTCATGAATAAATAAATATAAATTGGTTATTTTCATTTTAAAAATCCACATTTTTATCTGACATTAAGGCCAAGTATAAGCTAAGCCATGCTCAGACTTTAAAGGACATGGGAAATTGAGAATGCCCAAAGATGGCTTTGGATTAGATTGCCTTATTGTTTCTGAAGTAAGAGGTATTTTAAGTCAATAAAAATTTTTATTTCATAATTTATATCTATTTATTTGTTTGTGGGGGTCATGCATTCATCGCATGAGTATGGAGGTTGGAGGACAACTTGTTGGAGTCATATTTGTACTTCTACCATGTGAATTAAACTCATGTCATTGTTCTCAGTGACAAGTGTCATCTATCTGGTCCTATCACAGTTTCTTGATTAAATATGGTTGCTTTTCTTAAGCCCATTTTTCTAAAAAGAATAGACAGACAGACATATAGGTAGAAAGGCAGATCTGTAACTGATTTTATATATACACACACACACATATACATATATATATGAAGAATATATATATTCTTCAGGATACATCTTCAATATCTTTCAGGAAGCTTTTCCTTTATCCTTTCATCTTATTCAGTAACAATAAAATATGTTTCCTACTTAATCTAATGCCTAATAATATTAAAACTTTAGTTACCTCATCTGCCTTGCTTATAAGACTCTGATGTAATCTAGATGATCACTTGCTTGCTATTGAGTTTGAGCTCCTAGCATAGTGCCTGATATACAGCATATGCTCAATGAATGTTTGTTGAACTGAACCTCATCAATTTTGAGACTGGTATGAGTATATACGTTCATACTAAAATGATCCCCAAATGCTATATAACAATATCCTCAAAGTAGACCAATTTGTATCCTGGTGGAAGGCTTTTAAAAGCCTTAGGAAGAATATACTCCATAAGTCTCAGGAAGTCCCTGAAACTTAGAAAATAAATAAAGCCTTTGTGTTTCACCCTTTTAAAACTATTTGCTTTGGGGTCCTTAACCATTTTCTTCCTTATCCACCCCACTCCTTTCCAACACCCCAGCACCAGGTAAGAGAAAAAAGGTGGTTAGTGGGGATAAGGGGCTTAGTTTTCCTGAGCTACTTCTTGTGGGTTAGGGTCATCAGGTTCATTGGGGCAAGCACAATCTTTGTTTCAGGATGTCCACAACTTCTCATCCAACTGTACCAAAAGCAATCAGGAGCAGCAGGAATGAAGCACCAGTAGCTTTTTTCTTTCTTGGAGCTCCCGCTCCCTCTCTCTCCCTCTTTCTCCCTCTCCCTTTCCCTCTCCCTTTCTCCCTTTCTCCCTTTCTCCCTTTCTCCCTTTCTCCCTTTCTCCCTTTCTCCCTTTCTCCCTTTCTCCCTTTCTCCCTTTCTCCCTTTCCCTCTCCCTTCCTCCCTCTCCCTCTCCCTCTCTGGGCTCTGGCATTTATTCCCTCTCAGAGTCTTCAGATTTAACTTATCTGCAGCTGGCAAAGGGCCCCTCTCAGAACTTGCACCAGGAAAATAGCCTGCTGCTGTGAACAACCTGAACCAGCCCCATATTCCACAGCTGGGATCAAAACCAAAGCATGTTTACATCTACAACATGTTCCCCATTTTGGTTTTTTAAAAAGGCTTTTCTTTTAATAAGAATGAGACTTGCTGTTGGTTTCTTGAAAGGAGATGATCAAGGAACCAATTGCTGGTAACTCTCAGCTGCTCTTGTCTGAAATGGCTCACCCTTGTTGCTGTTGAGCCTTGAACTCTAAAGTGTTTCCTAATGGCTAGAAGTTACCTCCTGTGTGTCTCTTGGACATGCATTCAATAGTCAAGTGACCTTTTTTCTTGCAGAGAACCCAGTGCTACCAGAAATGGCTTTTTTGCTTAACTGATGGAATGTACCGTATTTCTCAGAGGTAATTCACCTGAATTTTGAGCTCTGAAGCTTTTACCAGCTTTGTCACAATTTCTTTTCAAGTGACCAAATTTACCACAATTGAAGCACCAGCACCATGCATTTTGATATCTAAGGCTTTTGGTGGCTACTGGAAAAGCTAACAGTGGTAAATTCTTTTTTTGTTTGTTTATTTGTTTTTTTTAATGTAATTTATTTATTTTTATATTAATCACAGGTTAGGTACTCTGCATCCCAGGCGTAGCCCCCTCCCTCATTCCCTCCCACTCTCCCCATCCCTCCCTCATCTCCTCCCCACCCCCTCCAAGTCCACCTACAGGGGAGGACTTTCTCCCCTTCCATCCAACCCCAGTTCATCTTGTCTCCTCAGGGCTGGTTGCAATGTCCTCCCCTGGGATCTAGCCAGGCTGTTAATCCCTGGCATGTATGGGGGAGGGTCAAAGAGCCAGCCATCAAGTTCATGACTGAAACAGTCCCTGTTCCCTTACTAGGGTCTTCAGTTGGACACCGAGCTACCATGGGTCACATCTGAGCGGAGGTTCTAGGCCATATCCATACATGGTCCTTCGTTGGAGAAACTGTCTCGTATAAGACCCCTGTGCCCTGCTCAGTTTGGCCTTTGTAGAACTTTTGTTCTCTAGTGACAACGGATGCTAGAGAGGTTGTGGAGAAAGAGGAACCCTCCTCCATTGCTGGTGGGAATGCAAACTTGTACAACCACTCTGGAAATCAATTTGGCGCTTTCTTAGACAATAAGGAATAGTGATTCCTCAAGACCCAGCTATACCACTCTTAGGCATATATCCAAAAGATGCTCAAATACACAACAAGGACATTTGCTCAACTATGTTCATAGCTGCTTTATTTGTAATAGCCAGAACCTGGAAACAACCCAGATGTCCCTCAGTTGAGGAATGGATACAGAAATTATGGTACTTTTACACAATGGAATACTACTCAGCAATTAAAAAGGAGGAAATCATGAAATTCACAGGCAAAGGGTGGGACCTGGAAACAATCATCCTAAGTGAGGTATCCCAAAAGCAGAAAGACACACATGGTATATACTCACTTATATTGACCTAT
Source organism: Pachyuromys duprasi (assembly GCA_028658305.1). NCBI lineage: Eukaryota > Metazoa > Chordata > Mammalia > Rodentia > Muridae > Pachyuromys > Pachyuromys duprasi. The sequence goes on along the minus strand of CM053744.1, from coordinate 108,220,592 downwards.
AAGATAGGATAAACATACTGAAATCTACACACCTAGGGAAGATATACAAGAAGGAGGACCCAGGTTGGTATGATCAATGCTCATTTAAATGAACTAATGGGATGGACATTGAATGGAGGAGAAAACAAGCAACAGGACAGGAGCATACCAAAGAGGGCCTCTGAAAGAATCAATATAGCAATGTATCAAAGCAGATATTAAGACTCACAATGAAGCCTTTGACAGAGGGCGGGAAGTAATAATAAAAATAGGGGAAGTTAGTAAGAGTTGGGGAGTGGTAAACTCTTAACTCTAGGCTGAGGCTGCTCTTCTGGCAGTTTAATTTGCTCAAGATTAACCTGTTCACTCTGTACCACTTTCAGCTCCTTCCAGATCCCCAGCTGACACAGGGTCTGTGAAAACTTGACACCAAAAGTGTGTGGAGCATGATAGGGCAGCGATTTCAGGAAACTCCATCTTTCCTTGTCAAATTGGACAAAATAAAGATAATAATAGTTCAGTCTAGCCAAACTTTGGACAGAGTGCATGGAGTCTTATAGAAGAAGGAGAAATAGAAATACCCAGAAGAGGCAGGAGCTCCTCAAGGAGACCAGCAAAGCCAAAAAATAAAAAATAAAAAAATCTGGGCCCCAGAGGGGACTGCAGAGACTGATGCATCAACCAAAGACCATCAATAGAGAGGACCTAACCCCTGCTCAGATGTAGCCCATAGACAGCTCAGTTTCCATGAGGGTCCCCAAGTAAGGGAAGAAGAGACTGTCTCTGACATGAACTCAGTTGCCTCTCCTTGATCACTTCTTCCTGGTGGGGCAATCTAGCCAGCCTACTAAGGAAGAGGATTCAGGCAGTCCTGATGGGACCTGACAGGCTAGGGTCAGGGGTAGGGGAGGAGGACCTCCCTTAACAGTGGACTAGGGAAAAGGGATTGGGGAAAAAGAAGGAGGGAGGGTGGGGCCAGAAGGAGATGCAGGAGGGAGCTACAACCAGTATACAAAGTTAATAAATTGTAAAATAAGAATAAGAAAAAAGGCTAAGAATCAATTTGTAATACAGCTAATAGCATTTTACCTAAGGGATCCAGATTTTTTTAACTACTTTAAGAAAATAAACATCTTTTCTCATGGGTCTTAGGCAGGGAGTATTGACTTGATTTGAAAGTAAAAGCTGAGCAATAGGGACAGCACCTGCTTGCCATGGGAAAGCAATAAAGTGATGTAAGAAATTAACCTATTTCACATCCATACTGTGCTTATCTCTGAAGTCCAAACTTCTATTGTGTTTATTTTGAATTACACACAAAAGAAAGTATAGTTACATCCACAAAAGGACTCCAAGGGACAATTTACTATTTCAGTAAAGATGGTGCTTAAATTGTTTAACACATATCTCCACTTTTGTAAGGAACACACAGAGGAAGATCATTTTATTACAGTGTTCAACATTAGAAATATTACATTATATATAGGTTCAAATAAAATTAAAAAGTTAATTTACAGCCAATATAAAAGTATTAAAATTTGATATACTATATTATGATATAAACTTTTATGTTGAAAATTACACCTGGGAGATTTATAGTATTGTAAGAAGTGCCATTCAATTTTCTCTTCTAATACTGTTGAATACTCCCCTGCTCACTAATATACTTATTCCACCTCATGCTACGGACACAGCTTTCACTGCTAAAAGAAATTCAGCTCAGTAAGAAGTCAGCACAGCAAAGCCAAGGGAAAGAAAAAAGTCTCTGTTCAACACAGAAGAGTCCTTAGATTGAAGATCATATAGAAGAGAAAGTGGGGGTATAGCTTTGAACACATTGGCACAGGGGACAACTTCTTGAACAGGACACCAATAGCTCAGGCACTGAGATCAACAGTTCATAAAAGGAACCTCATGAAACTGAAAAGCTTCTGCAAGGCAAAAGGCACCATCAGTCAAAGTGGCAGCCTACCAAACGGGATTTTCTTTTAACCAACTCCACATCTAATAGAGGTCTGATATCCAATATACATAAAGAACTCAAGAAACTAGACATCAAATAAACAAATAATCCAACTAAAAGTGTGGTACAGAGCTAAACAGAGAATTGTCAACAGAAGAATATTGAATGGCAGGAAAACACTGAAAGAAATGCTTAGCATCTTTGCTCATCAGGGAAATGAAACTCAAAACTACTTAGAGATTCTATCTTGTACCTGTTAGAATGGCTAAGATCAAAAACTCAACTGACAACTCATGCTGGAGAAGATGTGGAACAAGGGGTACACTCCTTCATTGCTGTTGGGAGTGCAAACACATACAACTATCATGGAAATCAATATGGTGGTTTCTCAGATTCAGCTGTAGGATTTCTTGGGTATATATCTACAATACACTCCATTCTACCACAATCACATCCCAAAGCTATCTCTCAAGCTCTATTCCATTATTTGATCACTAATCATTTCTAAAAGAAAAACCCACCAAGGACCAATAATCAAAATTCATTTTTTGACTAATATGTCCACTCAGGATTTTCCAGCTCACCCTAGCATACACTTTCCTTTTTCTCCTTAAACACCTATCCTGCAATAAATGCTTGCTTGCTTACTGCTTACTGGTTGCTGCTACTGCTGCCTGCTGTACGCCTCTGCAATGTCCCACTCCATTGCCCCTCTAGGGTAATAAATCTCTTTTGTGCTAAGAATTTTGTGTCTGAGTGTGTTCTGTACTGACCCTGAGAGGGCTCACATCCCTAACAGCAGTAAAATTTGTATTTTAAATAAATAGAATATCTCTCAAAGAAGATTCAAGTTACCCAATAGGCACATTAAAAACAGAACAGAACAAAACAAAACAACAACAAAAGGAACATTCTTCTTCAACCACTAGTCAGGAAGGGAAACGGAAAAATCAAGCTCACAGTGAGATATCACCTCACTACAGGAAGAGCGACTATTTTATTATCAATAATAAAAAAACAAAATAAGTATTTGTTAAAGCTATGGAGAAAAGAACAAGGGTTTATATTGTCTGTAGAAATGTAAATAATATATTCATTATGGAAACAGTGTAGATATTTTTTAAAATATTCTAACTCTTGAGTCTTTCACATGATTCCCTGCACTCTGCCAAAGGTTTGGTTATGAGTCTCAGCATCTGCTTTGACACACTATTGGGTAGAGTCTTTCAGAGGCCCTCTGTGATATGCTCCTGTCCTGTTTCCCGTTTTCTCCCTCTTCTGATGTCATCCCATTTGCCTTTGTGAGGATTGCTCATCTTATCCAGGGTCCTCCTTCTTGTTTAGCTTCTTTAGGTATACAGATTTTAGTATGTTTATCCTCTATTATATGTCTAATATCCACTTATAAGTGAGCATATTCCATGAGTGTCTTTCTCCTTCTGGGATACCTCACTCAGGACGATCTTTTCTAGATCCTACCATTTGTCTGCAAATATTATGGTTTTCTTGTTTTTAATTGCTCTGTAGTATCTTATTGTATAAATGTACCACAATTTCTGTATAATTTCCTCCATTGAGGGGCATCTGGGTTATTTACAGGTTCTGGTTATTACGAATAAAACTGCTACAAGCATGGTTGAGAGCATGCCCTTGTTTACTTGAGCATGTTTTGGATATATGCCTAGGAGTGGTATAGCTGGATCTTGAGGTGGCACTATTCCTAATTGTCTGAGAAAGCACCAGATTGATTTCCAAAGCGGTTGTACAAGTTTGCTTTCCCACCAACAATGAAGGAGGATTCTCCTTTCTCCACATCCTCTCCAGCATGTCTTGTCACTTGCATTTTTGATCTTAGCCAATCTGATGGGTGTAAGGTGAAATCTCAGAGTCATTTTGATTTGCATTTCCCTGATGACTAAAGACGTGGAGCATTTCTTTGTGTTTCTCTGCCATTGGATATTTCCCTATTGAGAATTCTGTTTAGCTCTGTACCTACCCCATTTTTTAATTGGATTACTTGGTTTATTGCTGTTTAACTTCTTTAGTTCTTTTTATATTCTGGATATCAACAATCGGTCAGATATAGAGTTGGTGAAGATCTTTTCCCAGTCTGTAGGCTGTCATTTTGTTCTGATGATAGTGTCCTTTGCTTTACAGAAGATTTTCAATTTCATGAGGTTCCATTTATTGATTGTTGATGTTAGAGCCTGTGCTGTTGGTGTTCTGCTCAGGAAGTTGTCTTCTGTGCCAATGAGTTCAAGGCTCTTCCCCACTTTTTCTTCTAACAGGTTTTAGTTTTAGTATATCTGGTTTTATATTGAGGTCTTTGATCCACTTGGACTTTAGTTTTGTACAGGATGATAACTATGGATCTATTTGCGTTTTTCTACATGTAGACATCCAAGTTAGATCAGCACCATTTGTTGAAGATCCTGTCTTTTTTCCATTGTATGGTTTTGGCATCTTTGTCAAAAATCAAGTATCTGTAGGTGTGTGGGTTTATTTCTGGGTATTCTACTTGATTCCATTGATCCATCATTTGGTTTCTGTGCCAGTACCATGCAGTTTTTATTACTATTGCTCTGAAGTACAGCTTGAGATCAGGGATGGTGATACCTCCAGATGATCTGTTGTACAAGATTGTTTTAGCCATTCTGGGTTATCTACAGAATGGTGATTTTGTGTTACTTGTGATAACATAGGTGCAGCTCAAGATATTTAGACCACATGAAATAATCAAGGCACAGAAAGACGAGTGATTTATGACCTTCTTAATAAGGGCATATGAAAGTACTAATCTCATGAGTAGGAAGAAGAAGCAGAGGTGAGGAAAAATATAGGGAAGATGGGTAGGGTTGGCCAAAATCTCCTAACTACAGATAAATAGAAGAGGCTCATCTACTTCTATCCATTCCACAGGAGTACTAGAACTGTAGAAGCTCACACCATTGTGTTCAGATTTTATGGGAGCTCTGGAGTTCAAACACAAATCCTCACACTTGCTTAGCATGGGCTTTTATTCACTGAGACATATCTTCAGTTCCATATTTGCTCTTTTTCTTTATGACTAGCCTTGACAGATGAGGTGCATTCCCGGTACCACTTAGAGAGGGGAAAGTCCACCACTACAACAGCAAAAACACTAAACCAAAACAAATATTGCTATACACCTTAAATAGAGTAAAGCCAACTACTCTCCTACACCACCAATGATTGAAAAGACACTGTTAAATTCAATGCAGAGAACACTACGCAGTTAAAAAAATTACATAAGGTAAAAGTAAAAATAATAATAGCATGAAATAAAGGAATGGAAAAGGGGAAGAAGAATCAAGGCTAAATAAAATAGGCATAATCATGACGATATCACAAGATGTATAAAAAAGAACAGAAGAAAATGATTGCTCTTTAGAGAAAAAAAATCTGTAAAATTATTTAGATATATGAAGAATACCAAACCCTATGAGCTGCATTAAAAACAAAATAATAAAAGAATGTAATAAAAGCAAAAACATTCAAGGCAAAAGGAAAGTGCAAAGAATATCAAGACCAGACAACAAAAATCTACCCTATCACAGAGACAAGGTAATGTAGATTCTCTCTGACTTTTCTAAAACTAGAGCCTGCCAGTTGGAAGGTTGCCAGCTAAAGTTGGAGGTACTTCTTGTTAGGACTATTCCAACCCAGAACTGGTCGTGGCTCAGCAAATTGCCATCACTGTGTATTCTTCCATCTTTTCCATACCAGGACAAGCTTCCAAATGCCTTAAGCTTTGCAGCTAGTGGACCTGCTCTTTTCTCACTCACTCAAGAGCATCACAATTTGTACATGTTGTGATGGCTAATATCTAAGCCATGAGATGTCTCCCTGATATGTTTGGGTTGTGGATCAGGCAGGTGGAATACTGAGATCCATTACTAAAAGATCAATCCTGGGCTTTCTGATTGTGTTCAGTATGAAAGCATCATGCCAGACAGGTAGTTGTGGGAAGTTGAGTCTACTGGATCTATCTTTAGTGTTTTTACCCTGGAGTGAAAAATTGAATGCCTTTCTGAATCTGCCCATTAATCTTTTATTTTTGTACATCACTCTCTACCTCAATTACCTTTCCCAAACCAAACAGGTGAGAATGAGCAAATGAGATCTTCACAAAATAAGTCTGTTGAACTTCCCAGGCAAACAGGAAAGGCAAATGCTCACTTTTGGTTTCCTGGCATGCAACTGTTCCTTGTCATCCTACCCTTTACTGCTTCAGTCTTAAACAATTCGTCCTCTCTCGATATGGATATCAGTCATGATTCTCCAAGACAAGAAGTATAACCACATGGAAGTCTTCTCTATTGACTGTCCATGCTAGAATATGCCTGCCTTGTCCATAGGCCCAAGTTGACTGAGGCCTGTAGGAAATGTGATCTTGCCCTGTGTTAGAACTGTGCTTCTCTTTACTAGGGTTCCCTGGGTTACCTTTCAATGAGGCTTCTGCTTCATCTTCCTCTGCTAGGAGCCACGTGATCATTCTTCTTCTTGGTCACTCTGTGTTTTCAGCAGATCTATCACCCCCTTTTGACCTATGTTGCTGGTTTACATTTTGTGCCCTTGGAACAAAGTCTATGGGTTGTTGACTCTACATCTCTTGTTCAGTGCATCAAAAGGAGGCAGTTCATAGTTCACCATTGTTCTAGCCTTTCTCTCTCTCTGTTTTCTGTGATAAAACACACTTAACAAAAGTTCCTTAGGGGAGAACTAGTTAATTTAAGCTTACAACTTAAGGCTCATAGTCCATCACTGAGGTAAGTCAGGACAAAAATTCAGGAGAAATGAAGACATGATTCTGCTTCCCAACTCACTCTCTGGCTTGCTCTCTGCTGATTTTCTTATACGGCACAGGCCCGTGTGACTACAGATGGTACTTCCCATAATGAGCATGGGCCCCTGTGTCAGTCATCAGTCCAGACAAGTTTTGACAGATATAGCCATAAGCCTGTCTGTTCAAAGCAACTCTTCAAATGAGGGTTCCTTTTCCTAGGTGGTCTGGTTTGTATCAAGTGGATAATAAAAAAAACTGCTGAGGGCAACCATTTTGTCCCAGAACTTTCTAGAATATGCTTCCACAAGAGCTTGTAGGTCTAAGAAGAATAGATTCCCTCATCCTTTCACAAATGTGTTACCTGTCATAATATTTGTTTTTCACTGTAGTTAATGAATCTATAGTGAACCTGACACAATCTGCTGAAATTATTGTCTCCCCTTCCTGATGCTGCTCTAAGAACAACAAAAGATGGTGGGGGACCACCAGAAGTCACTTAAGTGAGTCAGGACATAAGGCAGATATCTGAAGTCATGGATTTCAGTCCGAATTTCTTTCCCATACTACAGCCAGCCACATTGATATAGATTTAACATTATTGATCTGTGCTAAAAAGCAGGTGACCTTGTAAAATTATTTACTTCTGAAGCATTAAAACCAGCAGATTCTTCTTGTAAAGTATGGTGCTAAGATTGCTAAATAATTTTAAAGAGCAAATTCATATGATCATTTCTTATGAATCACAAATCCATTGAATTCAAGTATTCGGCATTTCTTCATTCTGCTTAGTATCCAATAAATGTTAGTTCTCTTTGGCTAGGGATAGGTGGGGCTCTTCTATCCCATGCAACCCAGGGTCTTCTTTCAGGCCCTAGAAGTTGCACTAACTTACATTCACCTTTCTCATGACTTAGTTGTGTGTGTGTGTGTGTGTGTGTGTTTAAGCATGAACAGTCATATTGAGGCCTGCTTCTATAGTCTCCAGTGGCTCTCTGCAGCTTCAGAAACAAGCAGATCTCAGCTCCTAACTCAGAATTTACTACTTGGTGTTGGAAAGACAACCCGGAAACTCAAATGACATTTAAAAGAAGAGGAAAGAATGATGGTAAATGTCTTATTGATTTTAGTCCAATTATTGTCTCATTACTATCATATTCTGGAGAGCTCATGATTTGTGAATCTAATCTCAGTAAGCAGAAATATTTTAAATGATTGTCACCACACTGGAAATAGAATCCTGGGATCCAGGGAAAATTGAACACTATACTTTCTATTTCCACAGTGGGCAGCATTGGAAACATTGCTACAGTTTTACAAGGGTTCTGCTTTTCTCTTAAATAGACTGTATTACTTAAAGTGTTAGGTTCACTGCAAAGCTGAAAGGAATAGACGTTTATTAAATACTTCTATCTTTGCACAAACATAGACTCTTCCACTACAGTAACATGTGCATAATTGATGAATCTACACTGTCATGTTATTATCATCCATATTCCCCACTTTGCATCAGAGTGCTCCCCTGTGTTGTAGGTACAGTGAAGAACTTTGGTCAGTGTTTAATGATACATAACTACTTTCATGGTACAAGGCAAGACAATTTCACTGCCTTACAACTCCTGTTTTGTCTGTTCAAGCCCTTGGCAGTGACACTTTCATTTTCTTCATAGTTTTGACTTTTCTGTGATCATAAACTCATGATATACAATAGGAGTCATGAAAAATGTAGGTATTTTAGATTGGCTAATTTCCTTTAATGATGTGCAATAAAGGAATATTCATGCCCTGGTATATTCTAAAACGTACATACCATGTTTTCAGTGCTTATCATGCATTTAGATTTGGAACAACCCTTTCTTGTGCACTTATAAACATCTCTGATGTCTATTCCCCATACCTACCCTCTGCCTCTTTTTGTAATATTTTAAATTAGATTATTTATTTTATATCCCATGGGTTCCTCTCCCTCTCCTCTTCCACTCCCCTCCCATTTCTTTTCCTTCCCCCTTCCCTTCTCCCTTTTTCCCCAGAGAAGGGGACCCCTTCCCCCCACATTACCTTCCCCAGCACAACAAGTCACATCAGCACTGTTCATGTCTTCATCTCCTGAGGCCAGGCAAGACAGCCCTGTCAGGGAAAAGTGTTCCAAAAGCAGGCAATAGAGTCCATGTTAGAAACGGCCTTCCCCCACCCCTTCTACTTGCCAGGCACCCCATATGAAGACTAAGCCACCCATCGGCTACATGTGTGCAGGAGGCCAAGTCCAGACCATGCATGCTCCTTGGTTGATGTCTCAGTCTCTGAAAGCCCCCATGGGACTGGGTTAGTTGTCTTGTTGGTCTTATGAGGTTCTCATAGCATTCACATCCTTCCATCTTTTCCCCAACACTTCTGCAGGACCCCCAGAGTTCTTCCCCATGCTTGGCGCTAAGTCCCAGCATCTGTCTGTATCTGCTGTTGGCAGGAGCCTCCCAAACCACAGTCAGGTTAGGCTCCTGTTTGCAAGCACAGCAGAGCATCATTGACAGTGTTAGTGGCTGGGTCTCTACCGTGGGGCAGGTCTCAGGTTAGGCCAGTTATTGTTTGGACTTTCCCTCAATCTTTGTTCCCTTGTTATCCTCACACTTCTTGTAGGCAGGGTAATTTTTGGTTCGCAGGTTTTGTTGGTGGGTTGTTGATCCCATCCTTCCCCTAGTCCTGCCTGTCTAGGAGATAGTAATTTCAGTCTTCATGTCCCCCCATTAGAAGTCTCAGCTAGAATCACAACCATATCCTCTCAGGTGCCTAACCTGAGGGAGGCCTTTAGCTTGACCCTCTCCAGTTTCCCTTCTTGTTCCCAGCCCTCTCACATCTCACACCGATTCTTTCCACATCTAAATTCCTCCCATGTTTCCCTCCCCATTCCATCTCCTTCCCAGTTCTCTCTCCAGCATTTGCTGTCACTTGAGTTTTTGATCTTAGCTATTCTGATCTGTGTAAGACAGAATCTCAGAGTCATTTCAATTTGCATTTCCCTGATGACTAAAGATGCTAAAGTGTTTCTTCACCATTCAATATTCCTCTATTGAGAATTCTCTGTTTAGCTCTGTACCCCATTTTTAATTGGAAATTTTGGTTTGTTGGTGTCTAAATTCTTGAGATCTTCATATATTCTGGATATTAGCTCTCTGTCAGATATAGGGTTGGTGAAGATCCTTTCTCAATCTGTAAGCTGTCGTTTTGTTCTGTTGACAGTGTTCTTTGCTTTACAGAAGTTTTTCAGTTTCATGAGGTCCCATTTGTTAATTGTTGATCTTAGAGCCTGAGCTGTTAGTTGTCAGGAAGTTGTCTCCAAGTGCCAATGAGTTCAAGGTTCTTCTCCACAGCTTTAGTATGTCTGGTTTATGTTGAGGTCTTTGATCCCCTTGGACTTCAGTTTTGTGCAGGGTGATAGATATGGGTCTCTCTGCATTTCTCTGTATGTGGACATGCAATTAGACCAGCACCATTTGTTGAAGATGCTATCTTTTTCCATTTTATGGTTTTAGCATCTTTGTCAAAACTCAGGTGTCCGTAGGTATACGGGTTATTTCTGGGTCTTCAATTTGATTCCATTGATCCACTAGTCCGTTTCTATGCCAGTACTGCATGGTACTGTTGCTTTACGGTACAGCTTGAGATCAGGGATGTAGATACCTCTAGAAGATCTTTTATTAAACAGGATTGTTTTAGTTATTCTGTTGTTTTTTTTTTTAATATGAAGTTGAGATTTTTTTCTTTCAAGGTCTGTAAAGAATGGTGTTGATATTTTGATGGGTATTGCATTGAAGCTGTAGATTGCTTTTGATGTCTATTTTTACTATGTTAATCCTACCAAGCCATGAGCGTGGGAAATATTTCCATTTTCTTTAATTTCTTTCTTCAGAGACTTGAAGTTCTTTTGATTCAAAGTTTTCGCTTGCTTGGTATCAGTAAATTTTAAAGAGCTTATGAAGAGGTATCATTGGCTTGTATTACCTCAAGCAAACAGTCCGACTTTATGTCAAAAATTTGTGGCTCAAGCTATTTTTAAAACTAGAGAAGCATATTCTTCTGTATATATTATTCATTATATGGATGACATTTTACTGGCTCATTAAAATGAAGGGATTCTATTAAGTGCCTTTGAACACTTACAACAAGCCCTAAAAGATCTAGGTTTAATAATTGCACCAGAAAAGGTGCAAACAGAGCCACCTTATTTATATTTGGGGCATAGATTATATCCTCAGACCATTATGCCTCAAAAAATTCAATTAAAAAAAGACAACCTAAAAACTTTAAATGATTTTCAAAAGTTGTTGGGTGATATTAATTGGCTAAGACCCCATTTAAAATTAACTACGGGAGAGCTAAAACCACTTTTTGACATTTTAAAAGGAGATACTGATCCTTTGTCAAAAATAGAATTTACCAAAGAAGCTCGTGATACTTTATAAAAGATAGAATTAGTTATTGAAAAAACAGCATGTTCAATATATTGATTATTCAAAAGATTGGAGTGCATATATTTTGGCTACTGTTCATACACCAACCACTGTACTGTGGCAAGAAGGACCATTAATATGGTTACATTTGCCTGTGTCTCCTGTTCCAGTACTGACACCATATTATGAAGCAGTGGCTAGTTTAGTTCAAATGGCTCAAACCGAATCTCGCAAGTATTTTGGTAAAGAACCCTCCATAATTGGAGTCCCTTTTACCAAACAGCAAGTAAATTGGTTATTTCAAAATGCGGATTCTTGGGTGATAGCCTTTGCTCATTATTCAGGATGAATTGACAATCATTATCCAAAAGATAAATTACTTCAGTTTGCTAATGAACATGCTTTTGTATTTCCTAAAATAATTAAACAGAAGCCATTACCTCAAGTTCCAACTGTATTCACAGATGGATCTTCAAATGGAAAAGCTGTGTACGTACTAGAAAGACAAACTTTTGTTTTACAAACATTGCCAGCCTCAGCTCAAGTTGTAGAATTAGGAGCTGTTGCTGCAATCTTTAAAAATATGGCTTCTACCTCTTTTAACTTGTACACTGATAGCCATTATATAGTTAAAGCCTTACAAGTCCTAGAGACTGTAACATATGTTATTACAGCTAATAAACAAATACAAGATCTATTTAGAGAGATTCAACAAAGTATTTGGAGCCATATACAGCCCTGTTATATGGGGCATATTAGAGCCCATTCAGGTCTTCCTGGGCCCCTGACTTTAAAAAATAATTTGGCAATTATTAATTTGGGGAAGAGGGTACGTTTGTGTTTTTTCCACAGGATGCACAAGGAGCCAGGTGGATCTCGAAAAGACTGGTCCAGTTTGCCTAAGCTGTTCCCCAAAAGCAAAACAAAGAAGTGTGAATTCTGTCCTGACTGAGAATGAAAGTCTGCAAAGCTGTGAGACTCACTCTTTTGTCTCATTCTGCTCCTGGGAGAAGGCGTCATGCAGAGAGAGAAACCTCTTATCCAAAGGACTGGACTTGACTGGTCCGTTAATAGGGACAATTCTCAACAAAAATAAAATAAAAGAAGAATAAAAGGAAGGATAAAAGGAAAGACTGACTTTAAAACTTTGTTTTGACTCTGGTTTTCAGCAAACCAAAACAAACTTGCTCCAGAAATCCTTGGGAGGCTCTATAACCGCCTATGTAAATTCTCCTTTTGCTCTGTTACTTGGAAATGTTAATGTTTTCTGCCTGCATTGTAAAACTAACACTGTATTTGTAAGCTTTCAAACTGTTCTGACAGAATTTTGCATTGGTTACTGTAAATGTCTTTCAGACTTGATACTTACACAAGGAGTTTTGTGTTAAGTCACTCTTAAGGCATGTTGTTTGGGACTTGGCTTACGATGGGAAGTGAGCTCCTATCAATGACAATAGAAGTGCCTGGAAGCCTTTTAGAATGTTTACGGTGAGCTGATCTGCATTTGACACTGACCCTCCCGCATTCCTTCCCTAGCAGAGGTTGGTTAGTCAATGGACGGGTAAGATTTCTCCAGGGATTATTCAGTCCAGCAGGGCATAAATGATAAAAATCATATGTCAAATTATGGATGTGACTGTTCCGTTGGGAGAAACAACCTAAGACAGGCACAATCTTCTGCTCCATAACTCATAAGTTATGGTCTTATAAATATCTTTTTTATTAAATATAAAAGGGGGAATTGTCATGGGCTGCATCAAAGCTGCTTTTGGTGGCTGTTTGTCATTCAAGTCTCAGCACGGAAGACAGGCTTTTTCCAGGCCTTCCCTTGGAGTCAGGGAAGGATTTGCAAGTCCATTCGCCTTTAGTTTGGTGACAGCAGGTGGGAGAGCTTGTTTGAAATCTCAACTCTGCCTCACTTCCTTGTAAAATTAACCCATTGTGTAAGCTGTTTATATAAATAAACAAGGCTGGCTGGCCTCACTGCTTTTCGGGTACAGAGTGCACTCGTGCCATGAGCAAGCGGCCAGAAGCCTCTCGGAACATAATATGTGTAGTGTACATTATTAATTTCAATCCTCACTCCCGACTCAGAACCCCGTTCTGCTCTGCTGGCAGGCTCTGGCAGCTTGGTTAGAGTTACACGAAGATACTGTATGTTTTGTTTTGCTATTGTGAAGGGTGTTGTTTCCCTAATTTCTTTCTTATCCCATATGTCTTTTGTATATAGGAGAGTTACTGACTTTTTTGAGTTAATTTTGTATTCAGCTATTTTGCTGAAGGTGTTTGTCAACTGTAGGTGATCCTTTGTAGATTTTTGGGGATCGCTCAGGTATACTATCATATCATCCATGAATAGTGATTCTTTGACTTCTTTTTCAATTTGAATCTCTTTGGTCTCTATTATTTGTCCTATTGCTCTAGCAAGGACTTCAAGAACTATGTAGATGAGATACAGAGAGAGTGGGCAGCCTTGCCTTGTCCCTGATTTCAGTGGAATTGATTTAAGTTTCTCTTCATTTAGTTTGATGTTGGTTATAGGCTTGCTATATATTTACTTTACTATGTTTATGTACGTGCCTTGTATCCTTGATCTCTCCAAGACTGTAAACATGAAGGAATGTTGGTTTTTTATCAAATCCCTTTTCAGCATCTAAGGAGATGATCCACATACCTGCACTTGCTTGCCCACTCTTGTGCACCGCGCCTGCAATCTTCTTCCCTTAGGTACAGCTGAAATACCAACATACTCTCAAACAAGTGGACCTCTCTTATCTTGCTGAAGAATATTCCAGATACCAGAGAAAGGCGGACCCAGTCTGAGTTTCAGCCTCCAGGAACAAACAGCAAAGGTTATGGATAAGCAGGTGGCCAGAAGTTGGCATAAGAACACACACAAGAAAAATCAGGATATCATGATTTCACCATCAAACCCCCAAATCAACGGATATTTCAATTCATCAGAAACACAGGGAAATTATTTTAAAGGTATGCTTATCCAATTGAGGAAATGAACAAATCTCTCAAAGAAATAGCCACACAAATGGAGGTAAATAAAGAGGAAATGAACAAATCTCTTAAAGAAATACATGCAAATACAGCTAAACAAATAGAGGCACAAGTAGAGGCATAATGAGTGGCAGATAGAGAGGAAATTTAGATTTTCAAATTTTGTAGCATATATGCTTTTGAAGTAAGGTCAAATGATTGTTTGGATTTCCTCAAAGTCTGTTGTTATGTCCCATTTTTCATTCATGGTTTTGTTGATTTGGATCATCTCTCTGCCTTTTATACTTAGTGTGGCTATGGGTATTTCTATTTTAAAAGAACCAGCTCTTAGTTTGAATTATTTTACTTGTTTCTAGTTTATTGATTTAAGCCTTGAGTTTGATTATTTTGAGCCATCTACTCTTCTTGGGTGTGTCTGTTTCTTTTTTTCCCCCTAGGGCTTTCAGGTAAACCATTAAGTTGATTGTATGACATGTTACAAATTTCTTTATGAAGGCACTTAGTGCTATAAATTCTCCTTTTAGCACTGCTTTCATTGTATCCCATCAGTTTGGGTATGTTGTGCCTTCATTTTCATTGAATTCTAGAAAGCCTTTATTTCTTCCCTGACCCATCTTTTGTAGAGAGTTAAGTTTCCATGTGTGTGTAGGCTTTTTGCTATTTCTGTTGTTGAGGTCCAGCTTTAGTCCATGGTGGTCTGATAGGATACAATGGATTGTTTCAATCTTCTTGTATCTGTTGAGGTTTGCTTTGTGACCAACTATATGGTCTATTTTGGAGGCTGTTCCATGAAATTCTGAAAAGAAGGTAAATTCTTTTCGGTTTACGTTAAAAGTTCTGTAGATGTCTGTTATGTCCATTTAATTCATGACATCTGTTACTGTCATTGCTTCTTTTAGTTTCTGTTTCATTGACTTGTATTTTGATGAGAGTGGGTTGTTGAGGTCTACTATTAATGTGTGGGATACTATATGTGGATTAAGTTTTATTAATGTTTCTTTTACAAGTATGGATGCTCTTGTATTTGGGCCATAGTTGTTCAGAACTGAGATGTTTCCTTGGTTGAATTTTCCTTTGATGAGTATTAATTGACATCCCCCATCTCTTTTGATTAATTTTATTTGAAAGTCTATTTTATTGGAATTAGAATGGCTACTCCTGCTTTCTTCTTGTGTCTAATTATTGGAAAATCATCTTCCAACCCATTACTTTCAGGTAATGTCTATCTTTGTGACTGAAGTGTTTTTCTTGTATACAGCAAAATGTTGGGTCCTGTTTCTGCATCCATTTTGTTAGTCTGTTTTTTTTTTAAACTGGAGAGTTGAGTCCTTTGATGTTCAGATAAATTAATGACCAGTGACTGTTAGTTCCTTTTATTTTCATGTTGGTTGTGGTTGTTTGTTTGTGTATGTGGGTACTTTTAGTTTTGCTGTACTGAATATATTTATTTCCTCTGTTTTTGTGGATGTAGGTAGCCTTCCTGTGTTGTATTTTTCCTTCTAGTATCTTTTGTAACGCTGGATTTGTGGGTAGATATTGTTTAAATTTGTTTTTGTCATTGAATATCTTGTTTTCTCCATCTATGATGATTGAGATTTTTGCTTGGTATAGTAGTCTGGGTTGATATCTGTGTTTTCTAAGGGTGTGTATGATATCTGTCCAGGCCCTCTTAGCTTTCATCGTCTCTGTTGAGAAGTCTGGCATGATTCTGATGGGTTTGCCATTATATGTTACTTGGCCTTTTTCCCTTGCAGCTTTTAGTATTTTTTCTTTGTTTTGTATATTTAGTGTTTTGAATGTTATATGGCAGAAGGATTTTCTTTTCTGGTCTAATCAATTAGGTGTTCTGGAATCCTGGGATTGGGGGAATCCCCTTAGCAAGAAGATGGTTGTTCCTGATGGGGGCCCTCTTCAGCTCTTTGGGTATTGTCACAGAATGGCCGGTGCGTCTCAGGGAATTGCCCCAGCTCTCCTCAGTTATATGGTCCTGTAGGCACAATGGGCTGGTTGGGAGCCCAGGGACTCTCCTCTCACCAGGAAAAGTCCAGCAGACAGCTGCCCTGCCACTGGCTTTCTTGCTCTGAATTTAGTGAGCTGCTGCTGCTCATACACTGTGTTTTCTGGGTACAGCCCTCTAGAAGTACCAGGGAACCCAGAGGTTTGGTCACTTTAGTTGGGGAGACAGGATGAGTTTTGGAGCATTGTCTTGGGGATGATCCCGTGGGTCCCAGGCATCTGTAGGTCTGAGGTTGGTGCGCTCTGCCCCAGTATCCAAGAGATAATCAGTGGTAGGTGAGTGTAGCATACAGGCATGTGGCTAGAGGCTAGAGCCCCTAATCCAGGAACTTTTCTGGGGATTAGCTGGGTGCCCTGAGGGTACACTTGAAGTTTCCCTTACCATAGGGTTTACTCCTGAGAGGGAGACTCACTCTGTGGTGTTTTGGGGTCCACTGTTCAATGTGGAATGGTGAGTAGGTGCAGGCCTGTGACTCTGCGCTGGTGACTGAGTGCCCATCTGAGCCCAGAATCTTTAGGAGGGCAGTTGGCTGGGTGACCTGAGTTTAGTTGGACCTACTTGCTTCTTTCACTGTGGGATTTTTTTCTCTACTAGAAAATTCAGTCTGGTGTTGTGGGGCCCACAGCTCAGTCTGAGATGGTGATCAGAGCACACAGGCATATGGCTCTGGGCTGGTGAACAAGCCCCAGGAACTCTTCCGGGGCTCAGCTGGGTGACCTGAGATTGGACATGATTGCTTCCCACACTGTGGGTTTTTTCCTGTCACTTTGGGAACACAGTCACTGGTGTTTTAGGGCCCAAAGTTTAATGTGTTGGCCACTGTGCAGTCACTGCTGTCCTGTTCATCATACATAGTGTGCTGTTATCTTGGATCCACCCAATTAGGTGTTCTGTAGGCAACTTGTATGCTTATAGGCCTTTCCTTCTTCAAATTGAGGAAATTTTCTTCAATAATTTTGCTGAAACTATTTTCTAAGCCTTGGAGATGGGAATCTTTTTTTCCCTCTACTTCTATTATTCTTAGGTTTTGTCTTTTCATGTTGTCCTTGATTTCTTGGTATGTTTGTGTCAGGAATTTTTTTTTTAATTTAACATTTTCTTTGACAGATGCATCAATTTCTTTCATTGTATCTTCAACACCTGAGATTCTTTTTTCCATCTCTTGTAATCTGTTGGAGATGCTTACCACTGTAGTTCTTCTACTTTTGCCTAAGTTTTCCCTTTCCAGAATTTCATCAGTTTGTAGTTTCTTTAATGTTTCCATTTCCATCTTCAGATCTTGAATCATTTTATTGATTCCTTTAACTTGTTTGTATTTTTCTGCTGTTCTTTCAGGTTTTTTTTTCCGCCTGTTTGTTTGAACTTTTCTCTATTTCTTTCAGTGATTTAATTACTCCCTCTCTAAAGGCCAGGGACTTTTTGGCTGTATCTTCCTACATTTTTTTTTTTTATGGATGGCCACAATCTGTTTGACTGTATCTTCCTGTATTTCTTTATGGTTTTTAATTTCCTCCATTATCATCTTTATAAGCATAGATTTAAGGTCATTTTCTTGTCTTTCACTGTGTTATGTATCCAGGGCTGCTTGCCCTTGGGGTTCTGGAGATGCCATACTGCCTTGGTTTTTGTTGATTGTTTATGCTGGCCTTTACGCATTTGGCTGTCTTAGATGTTGGCTGTTAGTTTCTGGTGTCTGCTGGAGTCCCAGGAGGAAGGGGAAGTTATGGGGGGGTGTAGAAAATCCCCTTGGCAGGAAGATGATTGTTCCTGAAGATTGTTCCTCCTCAGATTGTTGGGTATGGTCTCCAAATGGCTGGTGGTTCTCAGGGAATTTTGGTAGCTCTCCTCAGGTGTCTGATCATGTGGACCAACTAGCCTCCTTGGGAGTGCAGGGGCTCTCCTCTCACCAGGGGAAGTCTTGGAGACAGCTGCTCTGCCACTGGCTTTCTTGCTCTGAATACAATGGGCTTCTGCTGTTCATACACCATTTACTGCATGCAGCCTTCTTGAAGAACCAGTGAGCCCAGAGGTTTGGTTGGTATCACTAGGGAGACAGTTGAGCTTTGGAGCAACTTCTGGGGCTGATCTCATGGCTCCCAGGCATCCATAGGTCTAGGTTAGAGCTCTGTACTCCAGTACCCAAAGGGTAATCAGTGACCAGTAAACACAGAGCACAAGCCTGTGACTGGTGGCTAGAGCCCCTGAGTCTGTGGAAACCCTGGAGCTTTTCTGGAGATTAGCTGGGTGACCTGAAGTCAAACCCAATTGCTTCCTTCACTGTGGAGTTTCCTCCTGACTAGGAAACCCAGTCTCTGGTGTTGTGAGGCCCACCCTTTAGTTTGAGAAGATGATCATATGTGGGTCTGCACTGGTGACTGCCGGAGTCCGCCAGCAGAGCAGAACGGGGTTCTGAGTCGGGAGTGAGGATTGAAATTAATAATGCACACTACACATAATTATGTTCCGAGAGGCTTCTGGCCGCTTGCTCATGGCCCTAATGAGCCCTAGAGCGTCAATACGCTCTGCATCCGAAAAGCCATGAGAGCAGACAGCCTTCTTTATTTATACAAACAGTTTACACGAGGGGTTAATTTTCACAAGGAAGTGAGGCAGAGTTGAGACCTCAAGCAAGCTCTCCCACCTGCTGTCACCAAACAAAAGGCGAATGGACTTGCAAATCCTTCCCTGTCTCCAAGGGAAGGCCTGGAAAAAAAACCTGTCTTCCTGTGCTGAGACTAGCATTTCAAACAGCTGCCAAAGCAGCTATGACCTGGCTCACCTGCAGGAAATCTGGGAACTTTTTCAGGGGTGACTTGAGATGGGACCAATTGCTTTCCATACCATGGGGTTTCCTCTCACCTGGGGAACACAATTGTTGGTGTTTTGGGGCCCACAGTTTGGTTTGTTGGTTGTGGTGTAGTCGCTGCTGCCTTGCTGATAAGCCACAGTTAGCTATAAGCACTGCCATGTTGGATCCTCCAATTGTGTGACATTTGTAATTCTGTGAAATTTTCATAGGGTGTATAAATGCTGGAGCCCTGATAGGTGGGATTGCTTTTTGGTTATAGATTGGTTGTTGTTGTTTGCGGTTTGTAAGTAGTTGTGCACAATGAAGAACCAACTTGCAGTCACTGTCTTCCAGTCAGTGATTTGGATAGGTCACCCAAATCCCTCTCATGGCTAACTTCACCCTTCAAGAAGACTTGGCTTGAGCATTTTAGCCAGAGTCCTCCCTCTTGATTAGTTTCTTTAGGTGTACAGATTTTAGTAGGTTTATCCTATTTTATATGTCTATATGAGTGAGTATATACCACGTGTGTCTTTCTGCTTCTAGGATAGCTCACTCAGGATAATCCTTTCCAGTTACTACCATTTACCTCCAAATTTCATGATATCCTTGTTTTTTATTGCTGAGTGTAATTCCATTGTGTAGATATACCACAATTTCTGTATCCATTCCTCAGTTGAGGGACATCTGGATTATTTCCAGCTTCCGGCTATTATAAATAAAGCTGCTACAAACATGGTTGAGCAAATGTCCATATTGTGTACTTGAGCCTGTTTTGGATATATGCCTAGGAGTGGTATACCTGGATCTTGAGGAAGTGCTTTTTCTAGTTGCCTGAGGAAGCGCCAGATTGATTTCCAGAGTGGTTGTACAAGTTTACATTTCCACCAGCAGTGGAAAAGGGTTCCCCTTTCTCCACAACCTCTCCAGCATATGCTATCACTTGAGTTTTTTATCTTGGCCATTCTTATGGGTGTAAGGTGAAATCTCAGGGCCGTTTTGATTTGCATTTCCCTGATGGCTAATGACGTTGAGCATTTCTTTAAGTATTTCTTTGCTAGTTGACATTCCTCTATGGAGATGTCTCTGTTTAGCTCTGTTCCCCATTTTTAATTGGATTACTTGATTTGTTGCATTTCAACTTCTGTAATTCTTTATATATACTGGATATTAGCCCTGTGTCAGATAGAGGGTTGGTGAAGATTCTTTCCCAATCTGTAGGCAGTCGTTTTGTTTTGATGACAGTGTCCTTTGCTTTACAGAAGCTTTACATTTTCATGAGGTCCCATTTATTGATTGTTGCTCTTAGAGCCTATGCTGTTGGTATTCTGTTCAGGAAGTTGTCTCCTGTACCAATCAGAAAGGCAAAGCAGATGGACATCAGAAGAAGAAGAAAACAGGAAACAAATTAGGAGCCTGTCACAGAAGGCCTCTGAAAGGCTCTGGCCAGCAGAATATCAAAGAAGATGCTGAGACTTATGGCCAATTGTTGGGCAGAGTGCATGGAATCTAACAAAAGATGTGGGAAATAGTAAGATTGGGAGAGGACAGGAGCTCCACAAGGAGAGCAACAGAACCAAAAAATCTGAGCATGAGGTCTTTCCTGAGACTGATACTGCAAACAAGTACCATGCATGGAGAAACCTAGAACCCCTGCACAGATATAGCCCATGGCAATTCAGAATCCAAGTGGGTTCCATAATAATGGGAACAGGGACTGCCTCTGACATGAACTGATTGGCCTGCTCTTTGATCACCTCACCCTGATGGGGGAGCAGCCTTACCAGGCAACAGAGGAAGACAATGCAACCACTCCTGATGAGAGCTGATAGACTAGGATCAGCAGGAAGGAAGGCCTCCCCTATCAGTGGACTTGGGGAGGGGCATGTGTGGAGAAGAGGGAGGGAAGGTGGGATTGGTAGGGGAGGAAGGAGGGATTTATGGGGTGATACAAAGTGAATAAAGTGTAATTAATAAAAATTAAAATAAGACTTGGCCTAATGCCTCTCAAATGCTGCATTAAACTTCCTACTTCTTTTTATTTTTACTGTTGTAAACCCAGTCCATACCAGGCCACCTGCCAAAATAAATACTTTTCCAGTTGCCTTGATTTTGCATTTTGACTTCCTACAATCTATTATCTGTAAAAACATTTATAATCTTTGAGAATATAAGCTATGTTCCTTTAGTTCTTGCTCAAAACCTTGCATTTGCTACTGACTACATATGATGTGAGGCTTGAATCTCTTCTTATGGGGAAATGATTACTGGTAACTCAAATCTCAACTCCACTTCCTCCTTATACCATTTGTAGCCATACACACCATCCTTTGTGATCCTGTCTTCTTTTGGCTGAATGCTTATCTTTTTTTATAGCTCAGTGTAGATCACATCACTTTGAGATGAGTAACTCTAATTACCACTTTAAAAGATGAAACATGTAACTGAAATGATAATAAATTTATCAAGCCAAATGTAGTGGGTTTTTACCTGTAGCTACAGAACTACAGCGTCAGAGAAGAATAAGGATCATGCATTAGAAACTGCATAGTAAGACTGTACAAACAATATCAAAATCCTTAGATAATACTCTTTATATTATACATTATTATTATTAATTGTAGTTTAGTTAACTTTCTTTTTTTCTTCTTTTTTGGTTTAACTAATTATATGGGTAATGGATGATGCATATGAAATATATCCCTTTGGCAATGATAGGAGTAGGTAATACTTACAAGGCTTTGTGGTGGTAACATAGTGAAAAGAGAAATCATATGTGTCAATGGACAAGAAAGAGTCAAAGCTAATTCAAACTTACAATTTTTTGTGACTAACATACTGATTCCATGCACAGGTCTATATA
The DNA here is from genome assembly GCA_028658305.1 of Pachyuromys duprasi. Taxonomy (NCBI): domain Eukaryota; kingdom Metazoa; phylum Chordata; class Mammalia; order Rodentia; family Muridae; genus Pachyuromys; species Pachyuromys duprasi. Next base: position 108,198,724 of record CM053744.1, on the reverse strand, counting down.
TAACCTGAGGGAGAACAAAGCAATTATGAATATCCTAAAACATGTACATCTATTCACAGAGCAGATACCCTGGAAGACAGCACCAAAGCACAGCTGAAAACCCATCAAAGATACATAAGAAAATTAGTAACAAACATCGAGGTGAACTAGGAAGTTTGATTTTATAAAGGGAATCCAATTATTTATAACAGAAATTCATTTGTTATGTTTTATAAAGGGAATCATATTTATAAGCATCATTGGAAAATACTTAAAAATCTTATGTCATAAGTGGATCATGTGGGTAATTCTAATGTAGTTATCAGGAGCCACCATTGTCACTTCACAGTCAGGAAAATGTTGTTTTGGTGTATTCTGCCAACACTGAAGCCTTAGCCACTCAGGGACCTGAAGAGTTGACAGTAGATATAGGAATCGACTTGCTGCCTGTGTTCTACTGAAGTGTGCCTGTGTGTCCATACAAGAGAGGGGAAGATGCTCCTCCCACCTTCACTGTGTGGAATAGGTGAGTGCTGTCAGCAGAACTTTTGTAGTATCTTGATCTTTCATTGAAATCATTTCAGAGCCATATAATTTTAGGCTCTAGCTCTTGTTTTTCAGGTTTATAAAACATGATGAGACAGAGATGTTGAGTGACAGCAGTGCAGAGACATCAGGGCCATACATGTATTTTTCTCATGCTCCATCAAGTAGTAAATCATATTATTGCCCTAATATTACAGATATGTAAAAATGTGAAGGCACATCATCATTAAGTAACTTTGACATATGTCTTCATCTAATGAACAGGGGAATGGCGATCTTTCTAGGTACAGCCACTCAGAAATGCATACTCCTTAGCTATGTGTCAGGGCTTTCTCTTTGGAAACAATAGCTGTGAACCACAAGGGAAAGCAAATTGAGAAAAGATGAGCACTTCACCCGGACCTTAGGGTAATTTCAAAATTCAGAATATGCAGAAGGCAGAGAAAGTACCTGGAATGCAGAGCACTATAAAAATAATAAAAAACTACAGATGGGTAAAACTATCAAAAAGGTTGTGGTGACTGAATTTTATGCAGGACTGAAAAGGGGAGAAACCATCATTGCACGCCAAAGCATGTGAATATTATCACAGTTTTTCATTCTGAAACTAGGGACCACACTGAAGAGTAAAGTCACATGGACAAGGAAGTATACATGGTATTAGCAGCATGGGTCATCCCCCAGGGTTCTACGCCATCTCTCACTATTTGTCTTAACATCTGTTGAAAGATTTTTTTTCTTGAGCCATCCGTTATTTATTAAAATCAAGAGAAGAGAGAACTCAGTGCTTACTATTAAATGGAAAGGCGGATAGAGCCACAGAACGATGTCTTGGCTGCTACACTCATTCAGGCTACTGTTGGCTTGTCCAACTATTGGCTTGACTGGCAGCAATTATACCCACACATCTTCCTGAATCTGTTCTCTTATCAAATCAAAACATTGTCCCAGAGTAGCCTCTCTGAGTCTCTTATGGTCTTCATATTTTGACTGATGCTTTTATTTCCTTGTAAGAATCAAGGAGCCTATACACGGATGTTTATGACAACAGCAGAATACTATTTCATACAGGCCACTCTCCAGTTACCTGGTAAACAGCATTTTCTATAATTCACTGGGAACTACCTCACAGTGTATCTACCTCCAACATCCTTCCCATGCTGATTCAGAAAGATTATTAGTAAGGGCACATACTGATGAGGATGAACTCACAGAAGAGTAATACTCTCTGCTATATCAGCTGCTTTCTTGAAATACACCAGATGGCAAAAGTTCATTCTTTAAAAATACCCTGGGGCTCCATTTGGTTAATTCCTTTTCAAAACATCTAAATCAATGCCTTTGGAATTTGTCTTCTGTTGTTATCTGCTACAAAGAATCACAAATGATCAGCTTGAATTAGTCTATAAGAAAAAGAATTAGTTTGGCATGTTCAAATGACTACATTTAATCTTGACAACAAAGATTAATGATTTTCCCACTTCCAGCTGAGAAGCTGTTGGCAGAGGATGGCTGATAAGGAGAAGGCGAATCATACTTCTTTAAGAATGTGACCACTGGTAAGTTGCCCATGCCGTGGTGGATGACCTTACACACCCATGTGGGCAGCATTAATTGGACTCAGTGGGTTAAATCTCTATTTATCTGTATCTACCTATCTATCTATCCATCCATCTATCTATATCTAAAATCAATCAATTTATCTCTTTAGCTATGTATCATTTATCATCTAACATCTATCAATCAATTAATATATCATCCACCTATCTACATATAAGCTATAATTTTTAAATAATTATTGATGATTTCTTACTGTAAAACCATCAAAGCTATGTTTGCCTCTGTTTGGGGGTTGTGCTTGATGCTTCCCTCAAGAAGCATAACCATGGAAGCCCACTATGTCAATGAAACAAAACTTAACTGCTCATCAGTGTTAAACATGTATTCTTATTGTGATCTAGCAGAATTGAGGTGCATTTTTCTTGAAATGTTATTTGTTCTCTATCCTTTTTATATTTTCATTAACATTTCATTAAATGTTGCTACACGGATTACAATGAAAAATAATGTATAATGGGGAGAAAAAGACAGAAACATAAAAATAAAACCATATTTATTTCAACAAAATATACATACAGTGCACGATGAATATGATTTACAGGAAATAAAATGAATGTGATACTTCTTCAAATGCTAATATAAATGATATATTTGTGGATTATTTCTAAAGTATGGAGATACACATTATTGGTTTATCTAGAATATATTTGAACATAAAAAGAAAGCAAATACCAACCTTTCAAATGAATACCACAAGAATCTGAAAATGCATTAAATTAAAAAATAAAATGTTCACAAGAGGTGGGGCAGGTGCAGATAAAGTAAAGATTTATCCTTTGAAAAATATGAAGGCTCTTCAACATGAGATAGTTTCTGATGTTGATAGCGACATAAATTACCCCCCAAATTATATAGATATGGTAGAAATATTGGCCAAATTTGAGTCTCTAGAACCTGTTGATAAACAATGCTAGAGTAGGGGATCACAAAAAGCCAAACTGTTACATTGTGCCCTTTTGTCACATAGGAATAATTTACAATGTTTTTATAAATTCTATGAAAAATTCATTCTTCCAGTACAGAATGTTACATACTTTCTTCATTAAGTACTGTTTTTACTGCAAGATAGTGTGTACTAATATGTATCTACAGCACATGGCTTATGGACAGAATCATTTATACAAGTTTTATTTACACTCATGTCCATGCTCTCTGGAACTAAACTCTGAACTTCTATTTCTTTAAATATTCATGCCTGAGTACAAATCCAAGTTCAGAAAAACAATTGCATACATCATTTTGGGGATTAATATTACCTTGTGTATATCTCTTTGTCTAGTTAGGTATTATCTGGTTCTCTTAAAATTAGAAGCATGGTTGTATTTTATAGTCTCAGAATAATGTTTAAAGAGAGAATAACATGCCCCATTGTTCAGAGTGCAAAATTTCCATTCTCCAACTCCATAGTAAAGGGCATACCATATTTTATTTAAAAAAACCCAGTGATTTTTAACTGTTTATTTTTAAAGACAGTGTCTGTTATAGTTGTCATCTTTGTGTGGAAACTTCTAATTTCAAGCTGTCAAGAGAAAGAAAAGATAAACTATACAAGGACTTTAAAAGCTAATATGATAAATATGGAGTTATCATTTTCACAGAGTGGAGGTGAGCTAGATGAATATGAATTTATGTTAGAACTATCAATCAATCATTCAAGTTCTTAGCAAATCTTTTCAGTGGTGAACATTGCACATTCTACAGAGTATCTGGCTGCCAAATAGACCTGCTTCCTCTGCAGTTGCTGATTATAGTTTTTCCCAGACAAGTTCCTCAAATGTGTGTTAAATGTGCTATTATTTCTTAAGAGACTACAAAATATGTCCCACACATTAGACTAAAATGATGTGTCACACCTCTGGGCATCACTTATCTATATCTGTGTTGTCTTACAATATTACCAGAGTTTAATTTATTCAATAAAAAGTTTGGGTTTCAGCTATGCTCAATTTAGTAAACATTGGGCATAGTGACATGATTCTGCATTTTCCTTTCAGCAATGTCATCATCATAAGTTTAGAAATTGAGATGAAGCATATTTTACTGATATTAGGATTAAATTAATATTTTCCTGAATTTAGTTCTGAAATGTTATTTACAATAAGGCTGTTATTCTATGGGCCACTCACAGCACATTATTGATAGATTTTTTTTTCTAAACTAACACCTCTAATTTAATAGCTAAATAATGAATAAAATAGAAGTATCCAAAATACTGTATAGACTAGCAGTATTCCTTAAAGAGGATAAAATCCAAAATAAAATTATATATTTACAATTATATATATATTAAAACCATCCTAATAATAGTATCCTCCTTCTGATAATTTGTTATTTTGGGAGTGGGGGAAGCGAATGTGGCATTGAGCTGTGCACTGGTTGGTAAATGCTCGACAACTGGTATTTCAGAAAATAAATAGCCTAGTTTATAGAATTTGCCAGTTTCTGTGATGTAAATATTCCATGGTGACTTATTTCAAGATATCAACATTGAATCCCTGAATGTGGAGTCAGGTGGTTCAGGTTTGCATATTATCAAAAAAGCATTTGTACACTGCAGAAACACCAGAACCAACTACACTCAGAAGTGTGATAAATAGCAAAATCTAGTTTAAAAATCAAGGAAGTTATGAGCTTTGTTTTTCATCTTTGCTTTTAACAAATTCTTTTCATAACTTACCATTAATCAGAGCAGTGTGTTGCAACCAGCTTGCACAATTCCTGAAAACTCAATGACCGCCTCTCACCGAGTCGTGAAGGGCTAGTTTGGGCACACCTGGGAGAAAGCCTCTCAGCACAGTATCTTTACAGTGGGAGGGGTTTGATTGGGAAAAACACCAAATTTTGCCTCTTTACCATTCTGAGTCCTATTTTACAAAAACCACTTAATATGTGAAAGGGGGAGTTATCACCCAGTCAATGCTAGCTTACATTATATAGTTATCATGATCTGGCTGGGTTACCAGACTAGCATCTTGAAGACATTTTAAGAAGTGTTTTAGGCAAAACTCAAGGCAATATTTAGGAAGAAATGCAGAGGTGGGGATTCAGGGACCTAGTGCACACCAAGTAGCTCTGATGTTTCAAGTATACATGTAGTTGTTCTGAGGACACATGAATATGCTAGACCTTTGGATAACAATCATGGCTGTGCCTTGTACTTTTAAGATGTTTCTCCTATGGCTCTGTAAATGGTTAAGCCAAAATTGACACCTGTATTTAATGAGAGTGAAAGGAACACATATTTTTGAGAAAGGAAAAAAATCCCTGCATTGTTTAGAAATGTTACTTTCTTGATAAATTGGTTAACTCAATGTGATCTCCCTAGATATGTCTGCTGGTATAGCTTTTAAGTGGAAACATGGATAGAACAGTATGATGGCAGCTGATAAAACTGCATGACTGCTGCCATGTTTGTACATGAAGATTCTAAAAACATTTCACCTAATGTTTGATTCTGAAAGTCTTAGTAATGAAATTCACGAAGCAATTTTCTGAATGCATTAAGAGAAGAATAATCATGTTCAGGAAATACAAATTTACCTGTTAAAATCCTCTGTTGAAAGGATGCATAGATGTGAGATTCCCATAGGAAACAGTAAGGATAAATGAATAAACATTCATTTCTCTGCATTACTACCTTTGATATTTCTTTTTATCATTTATTGACAGAGAAAAAATATCCTAAAAATGTCATACAAAACAGGAAAACCCTACTACTGGCTTTGCAGTTAATATATATTTCCTATATCTGAGTTAAAATGGTTAGTTTATAAAAATATATAAACAAGAAATGTTGTTTATAAAATATCTATGGGTTAAAAAATCATATAAGGTGTCCTGGGCTGACATTACTACTTAAGATATTTAAGAAAAGCTCAGAGCTAGACACAACCTTTGTCATCACAACTCTTTTTATATTAAACTCAATATAGTAATGAAAGTAACCACGAATTCTACCACCTTGAAAAAAATCAAACAATTAAAAGATTTTATAGAATCACTGAAATGGAGACTAGGCCTGAGAACTGTAAGACAATTATTTCCACACATAAATGCAATTTTTCATTTTTAAGGCTTACAAATATTTTGGTAACGGACAAATGTCATTAGGTAAAATAATGAATGGTGATTGCACTGAAAGAAGGCTCAGAGTGCTCTCTTCTGTTTTCAATCTCTTGAAAAACTCAAAACGTGACTAGAGAGCTATCTGAAAAACCTTTATGGGTAGTATTTCAGGCAAAGAGCAACCATGTTACCCATGACACTACGGATGAAGTCACAACAGAGGCATCTGTGTAGGAAGCATCTATCATCCTCAGAGGAGATATATATTTGGACAGCATCTTCCACTGGTAAGAAAGGGAAGAATACATTTTTTTCATATTCCTTTATTTTGAGTGCCAATTCCAGTGATATATCCTACTTTCTATTTGACTTTCCTCTGACAATTTTTATACATAACTAGAGTAGCAATCTGGAGAAAAAAAGAAGCTGTAGGTTAAAAAGTCTAAACAGTGAGATGGTAAGGGTGGCTGCAATTGCTATTTTGCAGTCATCTGAGTGACATGCCTTGATTTACCTACTTTTTTGAATGATAGTCTGATGCAGTGTAGTCTCTAAGGAAACCACTAACTTGGAATATTAGTAATTTAATATATGGTGTTATTTTACTGTAGGTACACCTTTGAAATCCAGATTGACTGAAAGTTACTATGTTTACGGCTGCACATATGCTATCGTTCCCTGCTTCACATATATTGACCTATGACAGACTGCAAACACACACTAAGAAGACCACCAAGGAATATCTCATAGATAAGTCTCTCACTTCCATAAATTTTTCCAAGTGAATTTCAAGCTGCTGGGGATTTTCATTTGGGGCATCAGCAGGCAATGTCCTATGCAATTTCAGTGTCTTATGAGTGTTTTCCCACTACACTATTAAAGGTTCTATGTTACTCTGTCTAGGTGGGTTGCCCAGCCCACATTAGACTTCTTCAACGATTCCTGGTTTTGTGCTGTAGTTCATAGCTGTAATCACACTTTCATCTGCCATCTTGGAATCACATCTGAAGTCGATCACAAAGATGTGTGTAAACATATCTGCAAACCATTTCAGTGATCAAGGGCATGGGTTACCATTACCTAATTGGATTTATTACACATATATTTTATAAAGCCCAATAAGCTGGGCTGTGAGATTGTAGTCAAGACCCCAAAGTAGCATCATGCAAATCATACTTGCTCTCCTTTATAGTTCAGATGGAGTGTGACATTCTCTGAGTCACCTCTGGCACCATGGGAATAACTTGGTTCCTCATGACACATTTTATTTTAATATTCTACAAATGGAATTACACTTTCTCAACTAACCTCAACCAGGTGAGGGTTAACACAAAGAAGAACAGATAGACTGGCCATGGCAGTGCTGGTAAGATGTCAAATCTGGGTCGCTTTCTGAGTGGTGCATTGCCCTTGATGTGAACAACACCCATGAGCACCCCACCCCACATACTCATAACTGTAAAAAACAAAAACAACAGAGGTGGAGATCTTCCAATCACAATGTATTTGTGTTCCTGTCTGTTTCCATGTTGGTAAACTTAGGTGTCAGCTTTTCCGTAAGTGCCTTCTGGAGGCCGGTAGCACTTGGGGAAAGCCATCAGCTGTAGCATGTTGAAAGCATACCTTCTGCATTTGATATTCTTCAGTACATTCTCTATGCGGCATCCTTCTCTGGTGAGAGGGGAAAAAGTACAACTTCATGAAACACAGAATAAATAAATATTCTTTATTTGTTCAATGCAGAGTTGCACCAACAGTCCAAGTAAAAATAACAAAGATTCAACTCTACATTTTCTTCCCACAAGTGATGATACATCTTACAAAATTAAATCCTAGGCTAGGCCCAATACCATTATTGCCTTCGGAAAGATGTGATTAAGTTCTTAACAGACATTTAACTTTTAATAAACTCTTTAAATATAGTTTGCTTCACAATACAGCTTTACTTTAGTTTCATAAATATATCTGTCTTTGTATAACTTTTCCACAAATTAACTATCAGTCCCTTAAAACACATTAAAATCTACATGTAGCCCTAAGGATGCAGTTCTAGGAATAAGGCATTTAATTCATTAAGTCTGGCCCTATAGATTTTTTTAAAGGAAGTTCCATCCCTATTTTACTTCATTGTTTTAGCTATGCAGTGAAGAGAGAAGATGGCTTTCTGAACAGCCTGCTCCAAGACTCAGCTTCATCAAATGGGAACGCTCCTCAACTACAATACAAAAGTCACAGGTGGTAAAAATGGCGCATCAAGACACAAATGAGACCTTGTTAAAAAGAATAGAAAGTAGTCTGAAAGCCAAATCAACCCAAACAATAGTTACAAACAAGTTAATTTAATTACAAAACATAAAGTTACTTGACAGGAGGTTAACACATCAATAAATAAGGGATGAGAAGAAACAGAGTAAGAAAGCAGACACATTTCTATTAGCTGATAGCAACTATGTTATTAGCACAGTGGAAAGAAAGTCTATAACCTCCACTTCCCAGATTATCTTGTGGGTTTTACTGTTGCACAATGTCAGACGTAATTTTTTTAATAAATGACATGGGAAGTGGTGGTTCAGAACTTCAAGCTTTCAGGATTCTATTTTTTGTCTTATTCCAAAGACAGTAATTAAAAAACAAACAAACAAACTCATCATTAGCTACTTAACAGTGGGAAAACACTTTTCTCTGGACAAAAGAGCAAAATAATTCACTTAATGCATAGTACTTTTTGCCTTTTAGGTAAAACAAACAAAACCACAATTCAAACATTTCTTCTTTTTTTTAATTCTGTGAATCTGAAAATGTAGAAATATTACAACATTGTTCCCAGAATTAAAGTCCATTGTTGTTTGTAAAAAAAGAGGAACACAACATAAAACTTATTGGTATTTGGCTAGGAGTAATGCAAGACTTAAAATAAGCCACACAACTAGCAGGTGTGAGCTGACAAGAAGCAAGGCGACAGGATAGAAGTGTCGAGAAGTTGGCTTGTTATCAGTTAGACAGCCTGTCTCAGGATCATCGGATTCATTCAAGGCTCCCTGGGTTTGTCTGCTGTTAAACAGGAGGAATTAGAGGAGAGAAGAAAATAGAATAGCATTTGCAGAACATCAAATGTAATCTTAAAATTTAAAACACAGACATCTTATGCAATACATTTGCATTAGAAATATTTTTGCTAAGAAGTCTTGAGTGTATTTGTGTGTGTATTTTTCTGTTCTACATAGACAAACATTTTTAAAGAAGATATTTCTTTTGCTTTGTGCTGTAAAAACACTATGGTGAGACTTACAGAGGCTAAAGCTACATTCAGAAAGAATAATTGGGTGGTCCTAATGGTACCAGTAAACAAGACTACACGATAAGATTAAATGATGGAAACACTCATATAAAATGGTCTGATAAATCAATCTTTTGGAAATGAAATCACGATGACATGAAACACAGGTCTGGGGAGACAACTGGATAGGTCTGACACATTAAACATACCTTCTGGTATTATTATATCTTTGTAATGTATTTAGAGTTATAAAGTGATTACTTGACATGGTTTGGTCTTTGAAAGGAATGAAACACCTGACATGCCATCTTTGCCAGCCATATTGTTAGTTTAACAAAACCCCACTCAGAGCCCATCTGTTGGGTCAGCTCATAAATCATTTTATCTTCAGCTAATCTCATTTATAGAGCCAAATCTACTCCTACCAACCTTTTTATTTTCTCCTGAAAACAGGCATATAGCCATTATAAAGCATAGAAAAAAGGTTTAATTTCTCAGATCATGTATGTCCTGTGCAAGAGAAAAATTTTTGGTTAAAGGCAATTCTAAAACACATAATCTACATTTCAATTATAGTCAATGGGAAGGAAGCAGCTCTATCTCTCTTAGCTTCTTCTGTGTTGGCCACAGTCACAGGCTGCTATCCTATGGAGGAGGTGGATGCCTTTATATAGGCTTCTCAGCTCTGGGCCCTTTCTAGGCACATGCATTCCCTGAAAACCTCATATTCTGGTTTTTAAAGTTACAATGTAATTATCTTATTTATCCCATCCCTTTCCTCCAGCCAACCATTTTATGTATCTCCCCCTTGCTCTCTTTTAAGTTTATGCTATTACTTTAATGGTTATTATAAATATATTACACACATATTTGTGTACATATATATTCCTAAATTATATAAATATCTGCTCAGTTTATATAATATTAGGGAGGTCTCATGAAACCTCAAGCCCTAGTCTACTACAGGGAACTAGGAATGCTGAGAATGGTAGAAACAGTCTTCTGCAGTGTAGAACACACCAAATGATGTTAATACAGAGTGGTCAGCCCTGAAATCATATAAATAGACCATGTACTCTTAACTGCCATATTGTTGAGAGCTGGGCCAATCCAAGGCTTTCTTAGAGGCTCAAAGGAAAAAGACAAAAGGAACCTAGTTCTATGTCGTTCCCCAGGAGCAGACTTGGCAAGGCCAGCCTGGAGCTGAAGCTGAAGCCTCGAAGCTGTTAAGATTTCAGGCCCTTGGAACTTAGCTTTTCTTCTTGAAGAGACTGGAGTTATCAGTCCCAAGGCTTCTGTGTGATCAGTGGTAATGCTTTGGAGATACTTGGAGTTCCCTTTGTATAATATCACTTGATTATCCTGCTGACTTTATGAGTTCCATTGTATGAGAGCTTCTGCTAACTTTGTCTCATTTCCCCCATGGAAATAGTATATAAAATGCTGTACTTCTTAATAAGTTTGTTTTGCATAAGATGTAGCTTAAGCCAGACTTTCCAGCCCCAAACTTTATCTTCTCTATCTCCTATCTCCTTATCTTCTGGTCTCCTGGTCTTCTCTTTAAGGATAATAACCTGTTGCTCCAGCTAAAAATGGCACCAAAACAGGGACACCAGAGTACAGGAGAAATAGTAAGTATATCCACAATATATAGATAAGTAGGGGAAGAAAGCCTGAAGGAAGAGGATGAAGTACCAGAGTAAAATAAAAGATAGCAAAACATTGAAGAACATGATTCTCCTTTGCACCAGTATTTTTCAAACTTTGGTCATGACCCTTTCACATGGGTTGTCGAAGACCACCAAGAAATACAGATGGTAAAATTATGATTAATAATAGCAGCAATCTTACAATTATAAAGCACAAACAAAATTAATTTAACTTTGGGGGTCACCACAATATTGGGGACTGTATTAAAGGGCCTCAGCTTTCAGAATGTTTTCTTTGGTTCTGCATTCTCTCTTGTTTTTGTAATGCATTGCATTACACTTAGAGCAGTTTTTTCCTTTCATTCTAAAATTTTGTCCTTGGTTCCCTGAACAAGGTCCTGTAAATTTAAAGACATGGGAATGTGTAGGTAAAAGGATAAAGACAGAATATCAAAAGCCACATGAGAACAAAAAATTTAAAAAGAGGAGGATGAGGACGAGAATGTTTCTTTGGATGGTATAGCTTTAAAACCTCATAGAGTTCTATGCAATTTTTATTACTGTTGCTCTGTAGTACAGTTTGAGATCAAGGAGGGAGATACCTCCAGATGATCTGTTGTTGTAAGGGATCATTTTGGTAATTCTGGGTTTTTTGTTTTTCCATATAAAGTTGAGGATTGTTCTTTCAAGGTGGGTAAAGAATTGTGTCGGTATTTTTATGGGAATTGCATTGAATCTCTAGATTGGTTTTGGCAGGGTGGCCATTTTCACTGTTAATCCTAATGAGCCCATGAGCATGGGAGATCTTTCCATCTTACACCCATCAGAATGGCCAAGATCAAAAACTCAAGTGACAATACATGCTGGAGAGAATGTGGAGAACGGGGAACTATCCTCTATTGCTGGTGGGAATGTAAACTTGTACAACCACTTTGGAAATCAATTTGGCACCTTCTCAGACAATTATGAATAGTGATTCTTCAAGATCCAGCTATACTACTCCTAGATATATATCCAAAACATGCTCAAGTACACAACAAGGACATTTGCTCAACCATGTTCATAGCAGCTTTATTCTTAATAGACAGAACCTAGAAACAACCCAGATGTCCCTCAATGGAGAAATGGATACAGAAATTGTGGTACATGTACACAATGGAATACTACTCAGCAATTAAAAAGAAGGAAATCATGAAATTTGCAGGCAAATGGTGGAAGCTAGAAAAGATCGTCCTGAATGAGGTAACCCAGAAGCAGAAAGAAACAAAGGGTATCTACTCACTTATAAGTGGATATTAGACATATAATATAGGATGAACATACTAAAATCCATTCACTTAAAGAAGCTAATCAAGGAGGAGGACACTGAGTAAGATGATCAATCCTCATTCAGAAAAGCAAATGGGATGGACATCAGAAGAGGGAGATAACAGGGAACAGGACAGGAGCCTACCACAGAGAGCCTCTGAAAGACTCTACCCAGAAGGGCATCAAAACATATGCTGAGACTCATAGCCAAACTTTGGGCAGAGTGCAGGAAATGTTTTTTTAAATGAAATTTATTTATTTTTATATTAATCACAGGTTAGGTACTTTGCATCCCAGGCATAGCCCCCTTCCTCATTCCCTCCCATTCTCCCCATCTCTCCCTCATCTTCTCCCGGCCCCCCTCCACTGACGGGGGAGGACCTCCTCCCTCCCCTTCCATCCGAACCCAGTTCATCTTGTCTCCTCAGGGATAGCTGCAATGTCCTCCCCTGGGATCTAGCCAGGCTGTTACTCCTGGGCTTGTATGGGGGAGGGTCAAAGAGCCAGCCATCGAGTTCATGACTGAAACAGTCCCTGTTCCCCTTACGAGGGTCTTCATTTAGACACCGAGTTACCATGGGCCACATCTGAGCGGGGGTTCTAAGCCATATCCATACATCGTCCTCGGTTGGAGAAACTGTCTCATAAAAGACCCCTGTGTCCTGATCAATTTGGTCTTTCTGGAGCTCTTGTTCTCCCCAAGTCTTACTAACCTATTTTCATTATTATTCCCAGCCCTCTACCGAAGGCTTGGTTGTGAGTCTTAATATGCAAGGAATCTTATGAAAGAAGGGGGAGATAGAAAGACCTGAGGAGACAGGAACTCTACAAGGAGAGCAACAGAATCATCAACCACTCTTATTTGTTTGTCATTGGACAGTTAATACAGATCCAACATTCTATCTAGATGACATGTGTGGCCTATGGCTTTGGAGTCCATAAGAAAGCTAAAGTACAGTTTATCAGAATAGTCAATTCTATTCACCACTAAGTTTTCAAGTTTCTAATCACCTACAGGCTACTTCACTGAATGGATATTTCCCAGTATGCAGTAGGAATCTGGTACCCTGGTTTTAGAATGATATTCTCCCTACCCCCTCCTCTTGGGAGGGTGTACTTCATGTTTAATGTGTCTCATGGTTCAGAAGAACTCTGTGTCTCTAAGTAGATGAATTAGGGTGGTGGTTGACTTCTCCTGAAGGCGCCCACCTGGTCTGGATGGAGATAACTTCCTAAGATCTCTTCATTGGCTACATCCTATCTCCAAAGAAAATAGTTCAGCTGGACCTTTGACTTAGCCACAGCCCAGGTCAGTGTGATCATCTGAGATATCCAGAAACAACAACAACATAAAGAATTATAGCATGGATATCCTTCTACATTTGGACTCACTGCTTATATTAACCTTCTTTATATGTTATTGAATGGGAGTTCCTCTATTTCAGAAAAATGAGGGAACTCTTCTAAATTACCTCTACCAATTGTTCCTTTTCTACTTACGTAAATTTCACTTCTAAGCTGACTAAAAATTTATTGTAATGTTATGGGAGTCTAAGATCCTTCAACATTCATTCACTATTATGATCAAGATATTTATGCTAACAATCCATTTGATGATACTAGGAGACATTTGTTAGTTCAGAGAACTTAGAAGTCTTAAACAGTCAAGCACCAGTAACTCATCTGGCCTTAAGAAGTAAAAAAGGGGGAGCTTTTGGGAGCCAGGCCAATCTGAGGCTTTCTCAGAGGCACTGATGAAAAGACAAAAGGAACCTATTTCTGTGTCCTGAGGAGCAGACTTGGAAGGCCAGCCTGGAGCTGAAGCTGTAGACTCAAAGCTGTTAAGATTTCAGTTCTTGGGAACTTGGCTTTTCTTCTTGAAGAAACTGGAGTTATGAGCCCCAAGGCTGCCCTGTGTTCAGTCTGTAGTCCTCTGGAGACATTGTGTGCTCCCTTTGTGTAATGCTGCATGATTAGCCTCCTGCTGACTTAGTCCCATAGTAGTCAAGATTCTGCTAACTCTGTCCCATTGTGTTCCTGCAAAAAATATATAAGATGCTGTACTTCTTAATGAGTTTGCCAGGCATAAGGCATAGCTTAAGCAAGACCTCCCAACCCTATACTGTATCTTCTGTCTTCTATGTCATTATCTTCTGATAACATGCTTCTCCATTTCTCCCTTAGAAGAATAGAGTTATCTATTGATATTATCTTCCTTCCTGTCTCCCTCTCTTCCTTCTTTCTTCCTCTTTCTCCTCCTCATCACCATCCATCAAACATCTATATTATCTACTTATTACAATCCACATTTTATATGCTTATTGCAAATTCAGGTTCAAATATTAGCAACAATTTGTGAACATGAAGTGCAGAAGTACTTCTTTCCTACTGGGCTGATCCTGTAAATAGGGACTATTTGAGGAATAGAGCATTTGGACCAATAGAAAACAAAAAGAAAAAACAAGGGTGAGAAAATGCCTTATAATGATGGTTCTTACTCTAAGTTCAGGGTGTTAATTTATATCCGATTGCACTTTTATACCTGCCACTCAACACACTTCCTATTTTCCAGTCTGGATGCTGTTTGTGCTTTCGAAGTCAATATTACTAAGTCAAAGGGTTTTGCTTTTAGAATCAAATTAATTTGTTGCTCATTAACTTCTGTCTCTGGAGATCAGAGTCATGCATTAAACTTGCCTCCCACATAATCATCATATTACTCAGCTAGAATTCAAAGTAGCCTGCCCAAGAAGCTTCTTGATGTGTGAAGCTAGTGATGTGGCTAGAGAAGACAGGTAGTCTTGGGACCGCCTCCTTTATTGCTGCCAAGAACTGCACAAACGGACATTTCTTCATGGATACCAATGGGTTTTTCAAGACTCTGCCTGTGAGGAATGTAAAGGATGCACTCACTCAGTTACATTATTAGCAATTGCTTCACCAGGAGATTGTGAGAAGTAGCTGGTGGCTGCCTTTCAAGGCACCCTGATAATCCAATATCATTAGGGTTAGTTAGCAGTGGCTGTGGGTCACTATGAAAGCAAACCTCAGTGATGTCCCCAGCACAAATGCAACATGATCGGACATTTAAGGGCAGTTACTGACTGTGAAGGATATAAAATGATCTTCAAATACCTGTGGGAAGCAATCACTTAGACCAGGAATGAGTAAAAGACCTTATTCACTTTTAAATGCTTTGTTGCCTACAAATGTAGGTGGTTCCTCAAACAAAACCCCGTATTCGTGACTTGTAATATTTGCATGTTTCCTTGTTTTTTTCTGTCATTGACAATGCTGAATGTGGGCACTTAAGTCACTCATCACATGTTTTCTCTCAGCCATTCAGGACTTGTGGTGCAAGCTGGGATGCCTTGCTTGCCTAGTGAGGATAATTATTCACTAATAGTTTTATAACTTGATATTTCTTTAACTGTTATAGTACTTTAGGCTCCCCAAAGGAAATCCAAAATTAAAACTATTTGAAAAAACAAACATCAATTTTCATCTGACCTAATAACCCACTTGAAACCATTTTGTATTTAGTTATCCTGTGTAATTTTGGAGCTGTGGAAATACCATCATGACTTATGAGCCATTGTTTTAAAGCCAATATCCTTATTTGACTCAATAGTCATTTGTAAATCAATATTTATGGAGAACCATGTTTAATAACCACCAGCTTCTGAATTATATCAGAGTTTAAATTGTCATATCAGTATAAAAATGAATGTGGTGCATGCTGTGTACCCATGAATGGTTTGGAAATGCCCCAAGCAATGAGAGGACTGAATACCCTCACATTTAAAAGCACATTAAAACAAATCTTAAATTTGAATCTAAACACTTAGTACTGGAAGAAATGAAGCCTTCCTTCAGCAAGTAAAAGTATCCTTAGAACATAATTTCTCTGCTCCATATTTCCTTATGTCATAGTCTAAGGGAAGGAGAGATGTTTATTTGTTTTTCATTTTCTCTTTTTCATTAGCTCAATATCTACATGAACTCAGATGGACCCAGTGTGCTAGACCTGCAGCTCCACCACACATACAGTTATACTTGATGACAGGTAAGCTTCCAACACTTTTAAAACTTTTGGTTTACAGTAAAATATTTTAAAAAAGCTCCAAGAACAGCATAACAACTTTGCTGATAGTTAAATTTATGGCAATTTAAATAAACAATATCAAGGATGGATTACTTTCTGTTGGCCCAGAGGTAAGAGAGCCTTTATGACTAGCCACAGGATCATCAGACATATTTAAAATGTTTTCTAATGTACCTCCAGACTTGAGTTTTAGAATTCCTCAACTGAGGGACATCTGGGTTGTTTCCAATGGAATACTAATCAGCATTTAAAAAGGAGGAAATCATGAAATTCCCAGGCAAATGGTGGGACCTGGAAACAATCATCCTAAGTGAGGTATCACAAAAGCAGAAAGAAACATATGGTATATACTCACTTATATAGACCTATAGGATAGGAAGGTCATGCTGAAATCTACACACCTATGGAAGATATACAAGAAGGAGGACCCAGGTTGGTATGATCAATGCTCGTTTAGATGAACAAATGGGATGGACATTGAATGGAGGAGAAAACAAGCAACAGGACAGGAGCATACCAAAGAGGGCCTCTGAAAGAATCAATATAGCAATGCATCAAAGCAGATATTAAGACTCACAACCAAGCCTTTGGCAAAGGGCGGGAAGTAATAATAAAAATAGGGGAAGTTAGTAAGACTTGGGGAGAACAAGAGCTTCACAAAGACCAAACTGAGCAGGGCACAGGGGTCTTATACTAGACAGTTTCTCCAACCAAGGACCATGTATGGATATGGCCTAGATCCCCCACTCAGATGTGACCCATGGTAGCTCGGTGTACAAATGAAGACCCTAGTAAGGGGAACAGGGACTGTTTCAGTCATGAACTTGATGGCTGACTCTTTGACCCTCCCCCATACATGCCAGGAAGTAACAGCTTGGCTAGATCCCAGGGGAGGACATTGCAACCAACCCTGAGGAGACAAGATGATCTGGGGTCAGATGGAAGGGGAGGAGGTCCTCTCATGTAGGTGGACTTGGAGGGGGCGGGGAGGAGATGAGGGAGGGGAGATGGGGAGAGTGGGAGGGGGCTATGCCTGGGATGCAAAGTACCTAACCTGTGATTAATATAAAAATAAATAAATTACATTAAAAAAGAATGTAGTATTATCATGTGAACTCTAAGAACAGTCCCGTTCTAGGATTGGAGGGATGACTCAGTGCTTACAAGCACTTGTGGCTCTTGCAGAGGACCTGAGTCTGATTCTCAGGACCTATATTAGGTATCTCAAAACAACCTGGAGTTCCATCTCTAGGAGGTCTCTTATGCTATTTTGACCTGTGTGGGGAGGGGGCAGGGGTGTTTCCAAAGTGTGAATAAGCTTAGGATATTTAAGCAAAACTCTCAGAGAAAGCATGAGTTTTGTTCAAGAGGTACTTCATGGATTCCTAGGCATGAAATTCCATGGAGAGGATCACTGTAACTAATGCTAATTAGTAACTAATTCTATGGAGTGAACGCTAGTGCAAGGGACCAGGGAAATGTAACTGGGGTTTGGGACCCTTTCCTACCAGAGGAGAGGGAAGACCTTCAGGCTAGGATGATTCATTGTCTTGGAAAAGAAAGTTTGTGAGTGCTGGGGTAGGGGGGAAGAATAGAAGGATATGGGGGAAACAGGACTTCTACAAGAACAACAGAGCCAACTAACATGGGCCCAAGGAGGCTCATGGAGACTGAAGCACCAACTAAAGACTGTGCAAGGACTCAACCTGGGTAGTTTGGCTATCATGTGGGTCCTCCTAGAAAGGGGAGAGGAGGATGTTACTGACATGGACTCTGTTGCCTGTTTTTCTATACTTTCCCATGGCAGGGCTGCCTCTCCAGGCCACAGGGGGAAAGAGGTGCTCAGTCCTGATGGTACTTGATGTGCTAGTATGGGTTAGTGGTAGGGAGTTCCCCTTATCTGAGGAGTAGAGGAGGGGGCATAAGGGGAATAAGGAGGAAGAGTGGGGCCAGGAGAAGAGGAAGGAGGGCCTATGATTAGGACAATAAAGGGAATAAATATAAAAACAAACTTAAAATGTGGGAAAAAAGTTTGTGACTTAATAAGGATATAAAATGTTAGGTAGAATTTTTAGAATGCAGAGGAAGTGTATGAAACAGAGGAAAAAAAAAAAACGTATGCAGCTAATGTTACCATGAGAGAACTGCCTTCCCTTCTGGTCACTTTATTTGTTCCTTACAGATAACCAAAATGGAAGTGGCATTTATTTTTATGGACTCTAAACAACTCCAGACTACAACCAAGCAACAAGTAGAGGAGTTGAACCCCATCTCTTTATTAACTCAACCACATTCCTTTCCTGGCATGACTGGGATCCCTTTAAGCATATTACTATGATCACTCAGATCCTGGCAAAGGAAATATTCCAGAAGTCATACTTTCCATCCTAAAAGCACAGGTAACAATTCACCAAAACATAGTAGGTAACAGGAAATTTTAATGATGTGGGGAATGTTGAGGTAAGCCTTTTGGAGGCCCACAGGGAATGAAGAGTGATGTGCATTGACTAAGACTCCTCGCAGTGTCCACACTGCACACAGTGTTGATCCACTAGGGACTCCTAGCACATGTGACATTTCAAAATGGATGCAAGGCTAGGGCAGTGACTGCTTTCCCCTTCTTTATGGAGCCTCCTAAGGTGACCCTGCTCCCCTCCCCCACTTCTCCCATATTTCCTTTTAGTCACACCAACCTGATTGATTGTTACTGGTGCTTGAGGCTAGCATGGGATGGTCTGATTGGCCTTTCAGTCATTTAAAGGCTGTTATGCTGGTTATTAAAGTCAAATTTGCACCTTTGAGTCTGGTCTCTGGAGTCTGATTCTCAGGAATCTGTGTGGGCTCCATCAACACTCACACAGCTTACCCCAGTTCCTGATCCCCACACAAAGAATTTCAAGCAGGTTATTTCTCTATTTGGTCAGTTCTAAGTCAGTTCTTGCCATTCAGATCTATTTTGGACTCAGTTTTGAGAATTAAGACAAAGTAAAGCTGATCTATTAGCTAAAAATAATGTAATTTTTCCTGATATCACTTTTTAATTTCATTTTGAAGCTTTTATTTCACAAAATACATTAAAATATCTTCTTTGGTGGAAAGCATATACTTCTATACTTTCAGTTGGTGTGTACAGATTGTTTTAAAAAGAAAGTACATACACTTAGATTATTATTCATGAACACATAGCAAGAGTTAAATATTATATATTTATATGATGTAAATCATATAATACAATATATAATTGTATATAATATATTCAGCCTAAACTGTCTTATTAGTATAAAAGAAACAGAATGAGGGAGCTATACTGAGTTTTAAGTATAATTACTTCCTTCAGAACTTCATCAGAGAGCTGGACTTCATCTTTGTATTTTAGAAAGAACATTTGGATCAAGTCCAGAAAGAAATACTATAAATGATTAAAGGACTAAGGAGAAATATTGTGGTGAAAAGTTTAACATTAGTTCTGTGTGTAAAATGCCAATGGGCAATGCACAGGTTATATTTTAGTATATGTAAGGCACGGTGAAATAAATTTGATATATCCATTTGAGGTTCCCTTTCTGCTTTTCCTTCTTCCTCATGTTCTTTGAAGCTGGAATTTAAAGCTATTGCCCCAGGGATGTTCCGAAGCATTGAAAGTATAGGCTTGTCTGAGCTAAATAGATTTTCCTTCTTTCATGACAGAAAATGTGAGGTGTCCATTGGGAAGGGCAGCACATAGTAACAGGATGTTTGAAGGCTGGGGGAGAAATAGAAGGAACAGGAGGAAAGAATCGAGTAGGGAGACGTGGAGGGCAATTGTCACACACGAAGCAGTGTCATGGCAGAGGACACAGAGACAGAGACTGCTGCCTGGAGAATTTTGTGTAACTGGTAAGAGAGGGCAACCAGGGCATAGGTGAAGAACATAGAAGGGATAATCATCCCGGATAGACCATTTTTTTAAAAGGTACACATGTAAACTTTGACTTGGATGCAGTGAGGTGAAGATGTTTGATGGCAGTAGGAAAGGGAGGGCAAGGCTGATGACTGATACACACAAAGCCAAGCTCGAGTGCCAGACAGAACCCATGGTAGGACCAGTGCACACAATCAGAGATTGGCCTCTCTAGGCAGAGATGAGCTGACATGTCTGCTGCTGCTTATTTAAAAGATATTTAAAAGGAAACTCAGGCCTGGGAGATAGCTCATCACAAAGATCATGGCCTGAGTTCGGATGTGTAGCACTCCGAACACCTAGTGTGGCTTTACTTGCCTACTACCTGAGTACCACAGTGGGAATGGTACAGACACAGGGAAGGCTGCTCAGGCTCTTGGGAGTTCCAGAGGTATACTGTGCACTGAACCAGGCACAGTATAGAAATTCTCCTTTGATTTTCAGCATGAGTGCATGAGTACTTGTACCTGCACACAATCATACACTAATACACACATACACAAACACACACACCAAATACACATAACACACACACATACATACAAAGAAACAAGCCCCTAATGCAATACTTGTCTTAGTGGACAAATAAATAGCAAATAAACAATTACATACATACATAGAGATATGCATTATATAGTAACTATGTAATTGTGATTTTTCTTTGTAAGGAAACTCTAGCAACATGTCTTGTAGAAGGAATATCTTGTGTATCGTATAGATATAGCACCTGTTAATAATAAACTGAATGGGCTATAGTTTAGGCAGGAGGATTTGGGGAGAGAGCCAGGTGTGGGATATTTGGCTGGCAAGATAAGAGGAGGAATGATGCATGGTACGAGCCACGTGGCAGAATATAGATCAGTATAAATGGGTTATTTTAAGTTATGAGCTAGTCAGAGAAGAGCCTGCCTATATGGCCAAGGTCTTTTGTAAATATATATTTTGAGTCTCATCAGTCATTTTTCCAGGAGCATAGGGATGGGAGGTAAAGTCCCTGCAACAACGTTTTTTTTTTTCTAATTGTTTCAAACTAACATATCTAAAAGTGGTCATTAAACACTGCTAAAAATATTTTCAAATGTCAACCAGCATAGTTTCACCCTCTAAGAATTTTCTGAAGTTTATAATGAGATACTTCCAATTAAGATAGATTTAATGGTCAAAGCCTTCTGGCTTCTTTCTTTCTTGGTAAACCTCCACAGAGAGTGGTGGGGCTTGGCTAACCATACCTCACTTCCCTAGAGGAGCAGGAAGCCAAGCGCTGCAGCAGCTACACTCTAGATCTGTCCTGAAGTTCCCAAATAAAACCAGATATGCATGCAGGCAAATAGACTGCAGCCTGCTTTATTATCTAAGCAGCCAGGGACATGAGGCAAATATTGGTAACAGGGCACAATGCACATAAAGATGTAGGCAGGGAAAAGATGAAAGAAAATAGCTCAGCTCCTTATTATTCAACTCTATTAAATCTCAACTTCTTCCCTTTAAAATGAGAACATTCACATCTCCCACAGGATTACAGTGAGAATTACACAAAGGTACATAATGCTTTCACGACAGTAAAAATGAGAAAATAAGGCAATTTTAAAGTTACCTTCTGTTTCTTTCCCTAAGAGAAACGTGTGTGTGTGTGTGTGTGTGTGCGCGCGCGCGCACGTGTGGGCAAGCAAAGCATGCTCTGACAAGACATAGGCTGCTTAGCAATTCCTGTATGTTTCTTATGTATTGTAGAAGCATGAAGGATATAGGACAGACACCACTCTTTACCTTTTTATTATGCATGAGTTAGGATCTCACTTTATATTCAAGGCTGGTCTGCTACTCATTACATGGAGCAGGTTGGCCTTGAATGTCTATCAATCCTCCATCCTCTGCCTCTCAATTGCTAGGATTGCAGGTGTGTAGCACTATTCTCAGTTTCTACTTTCTCTAGTTCTACTTTCTCAAGTTTCTCATTATTTTATGCTGATGAATCTTAAAATCGTCTCTCTAGCTGTCATCTCTGAATTATGCAGTTACATCCAATTAGATGTCTATCTAGCATCTCAAGGCAATGAAGCTCATGTACTGTTTGGTGCCGACTACTTCACTCACATCAGACCTTCCTTCTCATGAAAGGCATTGTGATTTGAAAGTACAATGGTCCTTGGAGGCTACTGTGTTTGCACACTTGATTAGCAGCTAATAGCACTGACTTGGAATGTTCTAGAACCTTTAAAAAATGGAGTCTCACTGGAGGAAGTTTGTTACTAGGGGAAGCTTTGAGGTTTTGTAGCTTGGCCTCACATTCTGTCCTCATAGGCCACTGTGAAGAATTTTCAATGGGAGAAGCAGTTGTAGGAGGGGCCAGTATTTTTCAGGTACATTTTCTATTCTTCTCTGTGCCCTTTTGTAATAACACGGAAGCACATAATCACCCTGGGTCCAACAGAGCCATCATTTGTGTCACTTGAAACAATGTGCCACAATAATGCTGGAAATAGCCCTGTTCTTTGCCAAACAGATGGCCACCAGGAAATACCACCCGGAGCCAATTGTCGTAATTGCTTGGAGTTAACTTTTTTGATTAAAATAAAAAGTGTTGCAGCAGCTTCATTATTAGAATTACCATGAGAAATCAAAGGATACTGTTTATTCTTTTCCCATCTAATTTCTTAGTGTTTTGATGTACATCGTTCAGAAGTTATGTTCTGGACTGACTATTATGTTCAGTTGAGAAAGACAGACGCACAAGCTTGGAAAGGAGTCTTCTCCTCCCCCATATTCCCCTTTTGTTTAGATTACTTCTAAATTGCTTAAAACCTTTGTTCTACTCAAACTTATGGCATTAATAGAGACTCTTAGAGGTCCTCTTGGTCTGGCCTCTGTTTTCATCTGAGGCTCTGAGCTCTACTGGAGGACTCCTGGCTCATTAGTAGTCTAAGGGGAACAGGACTAGGGATGTGTGTAGAATGAAGGGATTAATGAGACCCTGTAGTTTTAGCACACCCATTTCTTCTCTAATGTCCTATTTTAAACAGAGGACTCACTAACTCCTCAGCTTTTATGTACCATGCAGGTTCATGAGCCCTCTCTCACAGAGCTGACCCTCCCATCATAGGATTTACACACTGGGGCTCATGGCAAATTCCTAATAGTATAGTCTCTCATTCCACAGGTTTTGCACACTACTGTGGCCCATAGCCCATTTATTTATTTACTTACTTACTTAGCTTAAATGCTCCCAAGAACTACGAAGAGTCATACATAAAAAGGAGAGGCAGCAGCTAAGCAAAGAATACAAGTATAAAAAAAGGGATATCATTTGGGTTTCTTTGTTGGGAGAAATACCATGACTGACTTGAGGAGGAAAGGGCCCTCCTCACACCCAATTATTAATCCAGTCAATGGCCCCTTAAACATGTCTGCAGGCTCTTCTGATGGAGAAACTCTTCCATTTAGGTGGCCTCTTCTCAGGTGACTCTATAGCTTCACAAAAATTAACCAGCACAGGTTAGACCTACTTTTATGTTTAAGATTATATAGCTCATATTATACTAAAATGGTTTATATCCAGAGAGAAGAGATGCTATGATTGTCTTTATTGAAGTCTACATGTATCTCAAGTTCAGAGACAGTAAAATAAGTCAAGTAGTTTTGGGGGAATTGACAAACTTCAATCGTTATCTATATAACTATTGGTTTATAAATCAGTTTCCTCTGAAACAGTGATATCCATATGGAGCCAAACATTAAAATAGTATTTGAGACTGCATCAGGAAATGTATACATTCATGAAAATTTCTGAATGAAGCATAGAAAATGAAATAGAAGAAATAAAACCAACAATATAATCTATGAGTGACATTTGAAGGTTGGCCTGATACTGTAGTTGGCTAAAATGCGAGTGTGTGATAAACATTTACTAATATATTTTTGTCTACAAAGTTGAATATATTAATGGATAAGAATCCATTTCATAGGCAAATTAATGGATGACAATTTACAAAGAACTATAAAAGGCAAAGTATCGAGAAACATGGAGAAAACCTTAGAAAGCACACAACATTCTCCAAATCACAAATTAATTATCTAAATGGCTTTGTCTAGCTTTATTTGAGTCCCATGAATGTTAGGAGCTGATTTCATGACATTTTATCGAATGGCTTACAATTGTTGAGCTCTGGGATCATAGGACATAAAATATTTCTGTTCTTTTAATTCCCTTTACTAAATAAAAGCAAATATATGAAGAATATCCAGCTGACAGGAAGTTGATGCTAAAACTATGGAGAATTGACTTGGTATAGTTGAGATTGCAAAGCCAATTTAGTAGTTACCCAGAATGCTTTCACTTAGAAATAGGAAACAAAAATTCTAGTTCCTTGTGCCTCAAATGGCTGCATTCTAATAGATGTTATTTCAATAGAATATGTTTCCTTTATTGCATAAAAATACTTCCCACTAGAGAAATAGTAATAAAAAGGCAATAGATGATTGAAAATAAAAAAGGGATATTAGCCTGTAAGTTTCTATAGTTCTATAAATACCAGGATATTTTTCTTCCTAATGGAAATCAGTATACACAGTACATAGTTACTCTAGTATAAAATTATATTCTAAAGGGCCAGGCAATTCTAGGATGGAATCTGGATTTCCCATTTGTTATTTTGATTTCTGGAGAGGCTAAATAATTTTGCTTCACATCAACATAGTCTTATTGAAAATTGGAATGATAATTATATCATTACATGTGAGTTATTGTGAAAGCTGGATATGAGTGTGAAGATTTACACACAACACACCCACATATATCTTAATGAATCAGACTTATTATATACCTGTATTAGTATAACATGTTCTGGAGTGATTGAGTATCAGTATCTGCAATTATAGTAACTATTGATACAAATATTGATAATTATTTATTGAATAAATAATAATAAAATAATCCATGAAATATTTTTACTACTGGTTAATACATTAAAAAAAGCACAACAAGTAAATTAGTAATCTATGTAATGTTTATACTTTCTAGTAATAATGTCACATAAGAACATTTATTACCCAATACTATGGTAGTCTTCAGGTTCATATATATGAATAATTCATATTGTATTGTTTTCTGTAAATAGTCTTTAAAATTTTAAGTCCAAATTTGGTTGGGTATTGTAAAGACTGTTTAGTCTTTTCTTTTTATTCATTTCTCAAGGTTGGCTCTAAGACCTGACCAGTGGTAGGAGCAAACTCCCTATGCTATCTTCCTGGCACAGCTTTTGGTTCTTTTTTTCTTTTTTTTTAATTTATTTATTTTTATCTCAATCACAGGTTAGGTACTTTGAATCCCAGGCGTAGCCCCCTCCCCCATTCCCTCCTACCATCCCACTCCCTCCCTCATCTCCTTCTTCCCCGCCCCCTCCAAGT
>CM053744.1:108146424-108172332 GCA_028658305.1 Pachyuromys duprasi | reverse complement strand
GGGGGAGGGGGCTACGCCTGGGATTCAAAGTACCCAACCTGTGATTGAGATAAAAATAAATAAATTTAAAAAAAAATTTTCAAGAATAAAAAAAAAAAAGTTCTAGAGAAAAAAAAAAGTTTGCTGACATAAGCCTTATGTTATTTTGCATATTTCTCTGAAAACATTGCGGTATTTAGGAAGTCTGATCGTTTGCAAGGTCCTCCAACATCTGGTGGCCAGATGAATATGGCATTGTACACGTGATGGTAAAATCATCTAAAAAGACAAACCAAAAGATAGCTACATAACACATGAATGGATATCTTTTCTCAGTATATGCATTTTCCATATGAATATATAAACATTCCTCATCAACCCTGCATATTTCTAAAATGTTCTTCTGATATGTGAACCAATCACTAAGGTCCTCATATAGAATACGGCTGATTGTGTAATCCCCAGAATTGCTGTAACTTGAGAGCTTAGTTTCAACATTAGCTTTTGAAACAGAACAAATTAATAATACTCTTACACTAAAGAAACATGGGAATCCTTCTGACATTACCGAAAAGCCCTTTTTAATTTTCATTTCCTCTTTTCCTCTCCTCATATCTGTCTACTGAAATACAGTCAACATTTCACAGTCTAATTAAAACACATAAATTGTTTGATTTTTTTCATGCTTTAATTTAAATAATAAAAAGAAAAATTTTAAAAACCAAATGCTATCTGCATATGTACAAGCAAGCTTGTATCATTCAAAAGCTGTAGAGAGACAGAAATCAAGACTTCTCTTGCTTACCATGGAAAAAAATTCCACCTGCATTTGATTTTTAAATGCAGAGCACTAAATATCTCAAGAAGGAGAGGCATATGTGAAAATAGCAATATATTTTAAAGAATATTAATTATTTTAAAAATTATATCTCAAAAGTAGCCATTAAGGTATATTTTATGACTTTGAATATAGGCAGCGTTTTAAAATGTGAAATACTATTTATCTGAAAGAACTAAAATTTTCTAAGTAAGAAGATATTATATGGTAAAACCATACTCTCATTTTTCTGTAGCTACATTTATTGGAAATAGAAGGGATGAAAATCTGAATTACTAAGGCCATATAAATCTTAATTTTAGTACCAGAAACACAATTAAAATACAGTGAAAAAATTCACAGTAAACACTGTTTTAATGTTTCTTCTCCAAGCAGGCACTTTTAAGGCCTCGTTGATTACAGATAATAAAGTAGATGGTTATTGTCACATTAATTTTATCTTAAATGCACATTTATTAGCATTGGTGATGCTGCAGTTGATTATTGGTATCTTGCCTCAGAAACCCATCAAAGCTAGAAGAGAGGGGAACAAAGGGCTCTGCATGGTAAATATAAGAGAATGAGGAAATGGGTATTCCTGAGAGGGAGGCTCTTGTCTGTCCTCTAACTATATTCACAGAAGAACAGCAGACATACAAAAGTTAACACTGGGTGTTTGGTCTTAGGCAGACTTGTTGTTTGCACCCTCTCCCTGATTTATGTGTACAGGTCACATAGCTTATCTCAGCTGCAGTTTCCCACTGTAAGTGAGGTTAGTCATGGCCTCCACTAGGTTTCATGCTCAGTTCATTGTAAAAGCATATGTTTGCACATGTGTATATATACATATACATACATATATATGCTCTTATAATAAAATATATAATATATGACTGTGTGTGTGTGAGAGAGAGAGATAGTCAATGTGCAGTAATTGTGGCTAATTTAATGTTCCCAATATAGCCACATGGTTCCCATATATAGATATTTTTGGGACATAAATTCAAGCCCAGCAAAGATTTTTTTTTAATTTCTTTATTCACTTTGCAATATCACAGCCCCCTCCTCTTCTTCCAGTCTTCCCACACACACTCTTCCTCCCCCATTCTCCCCTCTTCTTCTCTTCAGAGAAGGGGGTTGTCCCTCATGGGTATTAACCCACTATGGCACATTAAGGGACTGCAGTACTAGGCACATCCTCTCCCACTGAGGCAAGACAAGGCAGCCCAGTTAGGTAAACGGGATCCAAAGGCAGGTGTCAGAGTCAGAGAAGGCCCCTGCTCTGGCTGCTGGGGGATCCACATGAAGACCAAGCTGCACATCTGCTGTGTATGGGAAGGGGCCATAGGACCAGTTGATTTATGCTCCTTGGTTCATAGTTCAGTCTCTGTGAGCACCCATGGGTCCTGGTTAGTTGACTATGTAGGTCTTCTTGTAGAGTCCTTGACCCCTCCCTCTCCCTCAATCATTCCCCCAACTATTCCATTGGTCTCCCCGAGCTCTGTCTAATGTGAGGCATCTGTTTCCATCAGCTGCTGGGAGAAACCTTTCAGAAGAATCATGTGAGGCTCTTATCTACAGGCATAACAGAGTACTATTGATAGTGTCAGAGAACGGTTCTCTCTTATAGAATGGGACTCAAGTAGGGCCAGTCTTTGGTTAGTCATTCCCTCAATCTTGGCTCCATCTTTGTTCCTTCACATCTTGTAGGCAGGGCAAATTTAGGGTTGAAAGGTTTTGTGGGTGGGTTGGTGTCTTATTCCTGCACTGGAAGTCTTTCCTGGCTACTGGAAGGGGCTAGTTCAGTCTCCATGTCCCCCAAGTGCTAGGAGTCTCAGCTAGAGTGGCCCCCATAAACTTCCTGGGGTCTCCTTTATTCCAGGTTTCTGACAGGTCCCAGAGATGCCCCCCTTCCAGCTTCTGTTCTCTCACCTGGCCCTTTCTCCCCAGCTCTCCCTACTTTTAATTCTCACCCCTGCCCCCCTTCTCATCCCTTCTCCTACCCAGTTATTTCCAAACCATTCCCTCTGCTACCCAATCACCTCCCTCCATCTACCTCCAATGGCTATTTTGTTTCCCCTTCTGTGTGAGATTCAAGCATCCTCTCTTGAGCCCTCCTTGTTACTTAGCTTCTTTGGGTCTGTGTATTGTAGCATGGTTATCCTGTACTGTTGGCTAATAACCATTTATAAGTGAGTACATACCATGTATGTCTTTCGGAGTCTTGGTTACCTCACTCAAGATGATATTTTTTTAGTTCCATCCATCTACCTGCAAATTGCATGAGGTCTGTTTTTAAAAGCTATGTAAATGTACCACATTTTCTTTATTCATTCTTTGATTGAGGGACCTGTAGGTTGTTTCCAGTTTCTGGCTGTTACAAATAAAGCTGCTATTTTCAGAAAATGCCTCTATTTATTTTTACATAATTTGAGGGTTTTGTACATCCATATAATAAATACCCCCATTTCCTTCCCTCTAATCCGTCTTCTCTACCCACACTGCCACTTTCCCTCCCAATCTCACTGAATCCACTTAGTGCTCCCTATGTGTGGGTGCATGCCGGGCCCCCTATTGGAGCACAAGTAGGCTCTCATATATAGCAACTCTGATGGAAATTGACTCCCTTCCCCAGCAGTCATCAATTGACAGTATTTCGCAAGATAGGGGTAAAACTTCATGATGAGAGGTCTAATAACTCCATAACCCTGAAAGACTCCCAGAAGGCCCCAATCTGTTTGGCTAATCTGACTCCATGCTCTGAACATAGACAAACAGTTTCTGGAAAAAACCTCAGCTCACGGGCAGCCAATCGGCTTAAAGGTCAACACATGTGCTTCAGCTAAGTATAATGATTTAGCAAACTGAGGAAAAGACCTTAGCAACTCTAGAAAGTTCCTAAATGTTTAGCCAATCCTAACCCCCATACCTCCTGAGTCAACCAATCAAATGAAGGGTTACTTCACTCCTTCAGGAACACTGCCTAATTACCTTTAAATTGAGCCTGTGTGCACACTTTACAGTCCAATTCTAAGGAATGGTGGTCTCAGCACGCTGGTAACTTTCTACAGAATAAATGTTCCTTGTTTTTGTATTCTACTTGAGTCTGGGGTCTTTCTTCAGTGTTTCTCAGACCCTAACAATGAGATCCTCCTGCATCAGTGGTGAGATTTAAGCTGGTTGGTTTTGAAAATAATTAGACTCTAGGTATACGTCCAAGCGTCTAACCTGGGAACTATAGGGCTTGCTTCTTTTTTAGGTAGCTATTGCTCCTGAGCTGTGAGTGGCATTTATGCAAATGAGGAAACCTGCATTCCCTCATTGGGGTCTTTGAGATCACATATGTTGGTTTTGATAACCCCACGTTTTCCACTCAAAGAGATAAACAAGTTAAAGCTAGCCCTCCAGCTTAGATAGTGAAATGGAGGATATGTTTACATTTGATAGGGTAGACAGAAGAAAGCTTGATTCCTTGTTTATTCTTGGCTCTTGCAGATCTGTCGCAAACTCAATGGTATTCGATTTACCTGCTGTAAAAGTGCCAAAGACAGGACGTCGATGTCGGTGACGCTCGAACAGTGCTCCATCCTCAGAGATGAGCATCAGCTGCACAAAGACTTTTTCGTCCGCGCGTTGGATTGCATGAGAAGGTATCGTACGCACCTGACATTCTTTTCATGTTAAGATTACTTTTTGTTAATCTTTAAAGACACACCTAGCTAGAAGACTAAACACTTAATGATGTCATTTTATTTCCACATTTAGAATTTGAAGCATTCTCCCTATTCATGTGGGACAATAAAAGGAGTTCTAGCCATGCTTACATTCAGTAATATGCATGGAAACCATACATTATTAGTTTTTCATTTGAGTTAAAGGGTTCTAGCTAAGGCACCCCTTAAAAAGTATATTTTCTTGACAGGTCTGAGTATGTATAAAGAAAAACCAGGTCAATAGACAAACCAGAAACTCTCCAGACTGCAACTATGGTTGGCAGTATTTTGCACTGGTGACATTCTCTATTGAAAAGGCAGTTAGACTGATAATTGAGAGAGCTGATATTACAACTTTGCCGACATTTAAAATACTTTGCCTTGAGTCATGTCTTGATTAATTTCCACAGTAATTAAATCAGAACTCAAAGGAAGCCATAATGGAAAGAAAACGTGTCTCACTGAAAATGTCTGTCAGCAAGGACACAGTTAATATATCCTAAAGTGACACTACAGAAATCAGCTTAGAGGAGGTTTCTGGGATCCACTGAGAGCTGCTTCCTGCTACTTCCTGCCTGTCTTACCATTAGCTGGACTTTATTTTCAGTTTTGAGTCTCTCCCGTGGAGACACAGATGTATGCCTGCATTGCTGCAATGCCTGTGTTTTCCACTACCTAGCGGCTTCTGGTGTTTACTGTTTTACATCTTTCCATGTCTCCTTGCTTTTCATTGTTCAGTAAGAGTTCTGTCATCAGTTTTGATAACCATTTGAGGACGGTTTGGAAGCCTGGCATGAACATCTCAGCCACATAAAATATGTTTAATTGCTATGAATTTCTTTCAAAAATAATCTTTCAGCACTAATGGGGGAAATGCTGAATGTGAAGGTGAAATCTGATGTGCAGAGAAAGAACACCGATGGTACTGTGGATGCCAAGCTAGTGGAAGAGAACAGCAAATAGGCCAGGCATCACTGGACTAACACAACTAACTTAACCATCAGATATCTAAAGGATGAAACTGTCATCTAATTATTTAAGATAGAAAGGGAGGACCCCTAAATCAGAAAGCAAATTTTTCAAACAGACAAACAAAAGACAAGTGTTTATATACATGCTGAGCCATCAGAATGTGTATCTTTGTATTACATAGGTTTGCTCATAATTGGCATTGTATACAAAACATAATTTGTGGAAGTTTGTGATTTGGAATTGTTCTTAAAAATTAAACTGCTTGAGATTTAACCTAAATCCAATTATTCTGATATTGTTTTCTTTTTAAAATTCTTTTATACTAACTTTCAAGTTAGTCAATTTTATTTCTTAGTTTTGTATATATTAAGTCATTATTTTAGGGTATGATGGTTTCTTTGGAAATGAGTGTAGGTGTGCACATAGTTTTTAAAAAGACATGTTGATTTTTAAAACAAAAACATACAATTGCCTGTATTTCTCTCTTTGAGCATTTGACTTTGTAAGACAAGCTCATAGGTACACAGGTTCTGTCATTACAGCACCAAAGCTAAGAGATCAGGGCTTGGAGCCAGTTGACCTAAGTTTGAATCCAGGCTTCACCATACGTCACTCAGGAACAAGTTCATCTCACTGCTTCTTTGTGCCCCAGGCAAGTTAAGTTAGTCAAAGTCTTGGTCCTCAATGTCCTCATGTGCAAAGCAGGCATGGTAATAGGGATCAATTCCTAGAAGTTTCATGAATTAAGGGAATTGAGGAATGCAAAGTGATTTAATGTTTGACCCAGTATAAGTTACATTTATTAAATAAAAGCTAAACATCAAAGCTTATAATTTTGGTATTATGATCTTAAGTAAAATCAAGCTAAGTATAGAATTTGTAAGTTTTATGTTTGTGAGTATGTTGGGATTTAGGTTTGACTCCAGTATGATATATTAAATCCTATAAGTTTTACACATTTAAAACAATGAGCCATTAAAAAAGATTTATGCATTTACAAATATTATGTTAATTATCAAAATATACTATGTGTAAAAAGAAGCCTGAGAGGATTCCTTGTGAACATTGTTGATGAATATATATTAATAGTTATTATTTTAATAATAATTAATAATTAATATTTTATTGTTAGAATTATTATATACCCTTACACAGAATCATGGGCTCTGGTCTCAAAAAGTGATCTTGAAAGTATCTTCTATTAGACAATAGACCTGATGTCCAGAGTGACATTTCAACATTCAGAAAGTGATAGAGCCGGCCAATTATAAGTTCCCAATCACATTCACGCTTTGTTCCAAGTGAGATGAACTGAATTTTTTTGTTATGTATTCAACTACTTCACTTTCATTGGTTAAAACAGAAATTATGTTAAAAGTCATGTGCTTCAAGGTTATGTGCAAAATGATTGCTTTGCCCCCATTGTATAACTCATGAAGAGTCCAATATAATGATGGAGTTATATTCCTTTATTCCTACATAGTCTATCTTGTTTGCCAATGTACTTAGACACAGTGTGCAGTGTCTGGTCCAGGATAAAATAGGTATATAATATAAGGGCCATGCAGGCAGCAGAGAATCAAATATCCCACAGGGGATACCTATTCTTCTCACAATAGTAAGTCAGGAATAGAATGTCTCAAGTTGGTTGACTTTAATTGATTGCCAGAATCTTGAAATGGTAATTTTTGACCATTGAAATGGTCCGGGTTTTAATCCATGGTGATAACCTCTCTACTCCATGCTCTGTGAAGTCTCACTCATCAGATATTGACCTTAAAGTGACTATCAACCTCCAGACATTTAAAAATTACTTATATTTGGGTTTGTATGTCTGATAAGTGCATGGTGCAAGTTAGTTAACAACTTGAGCAATATCTATGGGCTACAACACTGAATTTGAGAATATTTAAAGTTTTACTTTACTGTGTGTATGTGTGCACGCATGCGCGTGCGTGTGTATGCACGTTGTGTCTTGGAGGTAAGAGAGAAACTTATCAAATCAGGGTCTCTTCTTCTACCATGTGGGGCCTAGAGTTCAAACTCAGGTCTTAGGCTAAGCAGGAACATCTTTCCTCCTGAGCCATCTCCCTGGCCCCATGTTTTAATTTTTATTGTATTTTCTAACTTAATTTTCATTTTTCAGCAGTTAATTCTTCTTTATCTTTGAGTTGTTCTGACCCTCTTTTCAGACCTTTTCAAGTCTATAAGAGCTATCACAAGCTATTCCCTCACAATACAGTGACCTGCAGATCCCAGCCAATCACAAAAGAGCAAGGCGAGTGCCACGCCATATGATGCTGTCAGTGAGCTTATTGCATTGTTAACGCATAGTGAGATTCCTGGTCCTTGATCCTGTTACAAGCTTAGGTCTGAGTGCACTGCTTTCAGTGCAATGCTCATGACATGATGAGTTATTTTGATCAAAGCACTGGATTTTGGACCTCCTCTTCATATGAGTAAGCTAGCAAGAGTGAGTGAGTCCTGCTCAGGCAGGATCACTTAGTGGTGACTGTTTTCCAGGCTGATTATTATCAACCCTCACTCTCACTCACATCATAAGATACTTAAATCAAATAAACAAACCTAAAAAGGCAGGAGTCCCAAGAGGCTGGTCTCTAGGATAAAGCCAGGAGTGAGAACCCCTCCAAGTCAGTCTCACTTTGAAGTTTTAATATGAATCTACTTTACTTAATCAATTTCTGTCATTTTCTGGAGTTTGTGATACCTTCGTACAGCTAAAATCTTTCTTTTCAAAACAGTTTTTTTTAAATGTGGGATACATAATTGTCCAGTTGTTTATTGATTCTGTGTTTTGAAGATTTTGTTTTTAAAGAATACAGAGTAGGAATGACACCTCTTTTTTTAATTCTGGAGTTTCCATTGAAAGCCTAAAGCTAACTCATCTTGGTACATATTTTTTTTTCAGAAATCTAAACATCCATTTCATTAATAGATATACAGAGCCAATGTTTAACAACTCAATAACTTTGACGGGATTTAAAAGATCTGTTTTAACATGATGTGTTGGGGCGTTTAATGCCCACTACAGAGTAAATTAAACCAAAATGCAATTGGATAATTATTTCCCAAACAAGAACTAATAGATTGTATCTGGAAATAGTATAAATAACATAGAAGAACATATTTTTCACTTGCATGACCCTTGAAAATCTACCATGGCCCTTGAAATTAATAAGACGGTGAGTGCAGCAGGGCATGGTGGAACACTCAGAGAGGCAGAGGCTGGGAGATTACTGTGAGTTCGAGGCTAACCTGGTCTACAACACAGGTCCAGGACAGCCAAGGTTAAACAGAGAAACCCTGTCTCAGGGGAAACAGACAAACAAACAAACAGGTGACTGTAAGTTTTGTTATGTAATCAGTTTATTACCTTTTAGGCACAGAGCCATAATCATACTTTTTAGTAAAAGACTAAAGGCTCAGTAGCCTTATAGAGTTTATCTAAATTTTTTATGTGTGAGTACATATGCACAAATGCTCACATGTGGCTTTTGAGCATACACTTGTACACTGATGTACACAGGGGCATGTGTCCAGGTGCATATAGAGGCCAGTAGTTGATGTCAGTTGTCTTCTTCAATTGATTTTCCATCTTATCTTTTGAGACAGGGACTGAACCCAAAGCCCATTGCCTAGGTAGACTGGATGGCCAGGACACACCAGGAATGTACCTTCGTTAGTCCCTTGACTCTCTAGTGCTCAGGTAGTCATGCACACCACCATGCCTGGTGTTTATGTAATGGATGGAGTTACAGCTCAGGTCTTCATGGTTCTGCCATAGAGTGGTCCTTTATTGTCTGAGCAGTCTCCCCGATCCTAGATATTTATTATCATGAAATGCCTCAGCCCTAGCACATCACATCTGAAATTTAATATGGGGGAGTAGCAGGATATGATTTACAAAGAAGATTTGTGAGCCCTGGAGACATAAGTAACTGAAGCTGGCAGATAATTGCAATTTGTTTTAAGAGCTATGCCAGCAGAGAATAGTATAAATGCATTTTCTCTTAGTGCTGTTACCTCCCTCAGGAATTTCAGTGATTAATTTCTGTATTATCTGTGACTATATCTGTGACCAATAACAGGAATAATCTCAGAGGGGTCATGATCAGAGATGTGTGTAAAAGTTTATTTTGGCTCATGATTTCATACGCTTCCATCCATTATCACTTAGCTACTTCACTTTGGTCCTGCGGGACAATACATAATGACTAGAGCTTGTGGTAGAGGTGCATGCTCATTGCAGAGTCATTCAGAAAAAAAATGTGAGAAAGATAGAACGGGGACAGACATGTTATTTTCTTCAAAGTCAGACCCAAAATAATATAACCTACTTTTGTTAGGTCCTGCCTCCCAGGAGCACTAGAGATTGGCCACACACCTTTTTAATAAAAAGAACTGCAGGACCATTCCAGATCCATGTTGCAGCATCCCATTCCTGATCACTGAAGACTCCTGTTTATCTCATCATACAAACAAATTTACATCTTCTCCAGGGGTTCCCAGAGACTTCTCAGTTCTACTTTACGCAAAAGCTTCTCTAATGTTCAGGGTTAATATTTAACTGTAAATTCCTGTAAAACCCCAGAAGAAAGGTACAACTTCCAACATGTAATGGATCAAAAAGGATGTAGAAAGGGAAGAAGAGAAGGAATCAGACAAAAACATGAACACAAGCCACCTGGACAGATGTGGCCTTTGGTAACATCATGACTGGCATCCAGGGTACATGGTGTAATCACATAAGCTCCGAGGATTTTGGAAGCCTATGGCCTTGCCAGTTCCAGAGCCCATGGTGTCTCTGGTATGCTGACTCTGATCTCTGCCTGAAGCTTCTCTCATTACACACTTCTACCAGATGCTACAGAGTCACTCTCTAAAATATCCACACTAAGTTAGAGTATACATGCTATATAGAGACAGGTGGTGGAGGTACATGTGTTTAATCCCAGCACTTGGGAGGCAGAGGTGGGTGAATCTCTGAGTTTGGAGCCAACCTGGTCTACAGAGTGATTTCCAGGACAGCCTGGGCTACAAAAAAAAAGAAGGAAAACAAACCAAAAACAAGGAAACAAGATACATATATACATGTATTCATCTCTCCACATTTCCTAACATTCTGACTTTAAGAGTTTTGAATGAAAAGTGATATTTTAACTTATTCATTTATAATAATATATGTGAGAGTGACAGTCTGTGTAAATATTGATTATCCATTCAAATATCTGCTTCTAGTTTATCTTTCCTGGTGTTTCATGTATGGGGGAGCTTGTGGATAATTATAGGGTAACATTGACTCCAACATTATCAACCTCTGGCCCTTAGTGTTTCTGCCAGGTTCTAGAAGAGTGCAGTAGCTGTGGCTGCATTTTGTTTATTTGTTTTTACCTTTTTAAAACATCAAAGTGCAGCGGGACAAAACTGAATGCTCCCTTGGATTTAAAGAGAGAAATACATAGTGTTTTGACAGGAGCTTGTGGCAGGCTGGAGAAGCAGAGCTGGATTTTAGACAAGGCAGGGAAAGTTCCAGCAGAGAGACAAATGAAATTGCAGCAGATTAGGGAAATGACTGATGCTTCTGCACTTGGAAAATGATATGTAGTAGAAATGTGTCATGGAAAGGATTTGTTCTCTTACTAAATTGAGGGATCTTTCTTAAAGCTGCTAGGTACACACCTGGGAAGTCTATGCATTCCCAAGGAAATTGAAACAGGAGAGTGAAAGCACTCATTCCCAGATGCCACTTAGCCACTGAACCTAATGATAGATTCTTGTTTGTTTTGGGAAGGTTCTCTTACTCCAGCATGGTCTGGAACCATTGTAAATATTTTGATCCTCCTGTCTCTACTTCCCAAGTGCTGTATGTAGTACTGGGGACCAATCCAGAGCTCCTTTCACAGAAAACAAATGCTCTACCAACTGAACCACAACCTTAGAATTTATTAATGAGGGTTTTTTTTTTGTCCTTAGCAGTCCTTGAACATTTTCTTCAATGATGTTCATGAATGTACATACTTGGTTCCTATTATCCTTGTACTCATACACAGAAATACGTTATTATTAGTGTAAATTCTTGTCTCCCATCAGAATTCCTTCAATAATCATAAAAATTCCAAACCCTCCTCTAAGTTGAATTCTGTCTGAGCTACTCCAGTGTCTAGTCCAATGGAACATACTGGAAGTCTTCACAAGCCAAAAGGCTGCAAGTCTTGCTTCTGAATGAAAGATCACAGTTGTTATAGATATTCAGATGTCTAATTTAATATATTTGTGCCCACAAGATCATGGTTGAAAGCCCTGTGTAATTATGCACAATTACTCCATTCTATGCCATCAGAGAACACCCCAGAACTCACATGAACATGATGACATCATTATAAGGAATCAGGAATATAATTTATAAAGCATATCATTTATAAAATTGGTGGTTGTTAGCTATAACATCATATGACATTTCTTCAGCATTGAAGCATTGTTTGTAGAGGATCACTACTCAAAATGCAAACAGACACTCAACATGAACCCAGCTCTGTAGAGAACAGTGTGCTTCAATATGGCACATAAAGTAAGCACAGAACAGAGGAAGAAGAATGATGCTTAAAATTAAATTACCTGCTTTCCCCACTTCTTAACAAGAGGAGACAAATTCTGCAATCTCATAGATACTTCTCTGTAAAAAGGGAACTACACACACACACAGGGATGGTAAGCATATGATAACAATGAGCTGTTTAATGTGGTACATTGACAGCTTCCCAAAATCCAGCATGCTCATGAACATGTAATAAAATGAATGCTCATGAAGCCCTATACAGTGAGCATGAGTAAGTGTGAAAGGCTGTCACTGGTGCTGTGTAGTGATGGCCTCTTGTTTATTTGCTGTTGCCAGTGCCGCCAAAGCTGCTGCATTGTCATTGTCAGGCTACCCATAAGTGTTCACACTAAAGCTGTAGATACTTTGATGCCCTCAACCTGTACTGAGGAAATTAAAGAATACGTTCTTAAGTTATCTACTTAGAACATTCTTCTTTTTCTAAAACATAAAAAGTATTTGTGTGTGTGTGTTCATTCATTGGAGTAACAGGCTTGTAAAACCATCAACAAAATAACTTCAGACTTATTTGTTAGCGCACAAAAACAAACCAAAATCTACTGGCAGTTGTCTCCAATGTCATTGTGATATCTATAGCCAACCACTTCTCTAGCCTCCTATGGACATATATAAACATAAAGCATGATCTACTGTGTGGCTTTTTGAGAACTTCTTCCTTTTAGTATGTTCATATAACATGAGACTGACACTTCTACTACCTCACAGGTTCTGTCTTATTGATTGTTCTTTGAGGCATTTCCAGTTACTTTCTGATACAATGATGGACTATCATTCTCCATAATGTGGATATAAAGATACAGGTGTGTGTGTGTGTGTGTGTGGTTTGTGAGTGTTTATATGTGTGGACCTATATGGGTTTTCCTCTTGTATAGACTAGTCAATAGCTCAGAACCAGTTTTTTAAAGCACTCATATAAAATATGTAGTATTTTATGAGCCTCTTTTTCCGTTTTTGAATACATTGACCTCATTCTTAGTTCCATTTTATGACCCAGCCCTCCCATTTACCCTTTGTTTCTAACTTTTTGTTCTTACCACTTGCTGAGTTTCTTATATTCATTTATATTAAACTAAGTTTTAAATATAAGACACGGTACAAGGACTTGAAGAACAATACAGAAGTATCATGCATTAACTGCTGCCCGTAAACACACTTTCAATCAACACTGAGTATTACTAACACAGGTTTTGTAAATTTCAAGCAAATTATTCTCTTTATATGAGTGTGTTTTCAAAAGTGTGCATACTATAAACTATTTTTGAAATAATGCCTGACATGCCTGAGAGTGTGCCAATCAGCTTGACAGAACCTCTGCTTTTGAATGTGGAAAAAAAAACAATCTATACTATCATTTGTCCAGTTTCTGTTTCTTGATTTTGCAGTGTAAACTATTGGAATTCTTATGACATAAAGTTTGATTTGATTCTGTTAATTTTTTTCTCTTGAAGAAACCAGATCAAGAGATAGAGGCCCATGGGAACTGCCAGGAGATATCAGTTCAGATAGAACAAGATGAAGTGACTTCTCCCCTTCTGTAGGGATGAACTGGCTTTTAGCCATTGATGTTGAAATGGATGATTTCATGAAAAATCCGCATATCTAGTGATTCTGAAGAAGAAACATTGTCTTACAAGACATCAAAACACATATGATGCACAGAGTAGGGTTATATTTTATTAAGCATTTCATGATCATAAAATAAATGGCATCTGGTCAACTGTGGAGGTGTACATCTTGACCACAGAAAGTTTTGCTGTTGGGTGGATTTCTAGAACCGAACCTCCAACTATATTGTATG
Organism: Pachyuromys duprasi; assembly: GCA_028658305.1. Classification (NCBI taxonomy): domain Eukaryota; kingdom Metazoa; phylum Chordata; class Mammalia; order Rodentia; family Muridae; genus Pachyuromys; species Pachyuromys duprasi. Next base: position 108,158,416 of record CM053744.1, on the reverse strand, counting down.
ACTTAATGTTATTCTTTCAATGGTTTGGCTAAATTCATACAATTTTAACATGTGTGTTAACATCGTGAGGTTTGGTGATAAATTATGCAGCTCCTGAACAGAGAATTATGAGCTTAATGATGAATACAAATGAGATGTGCTGGAAATAGAAATGACCCAGGTCCGCACAGCTTTGTCTTGCAATAACTTTGTAGTGAAATTTCAGTTTTGAAAGCTGCACTCATGATCTTTAGGCATTAGGTCTTAATTAGAACTCACTCTAAACCACAGAGCTTTTGTGAGAAGAAGTTAAATATACCTATTTTTAGAAAATTGTTCAATTTTGATATTCATATAGCCAGTTGTAACCTGCTCTGTTGCACTGCTTAAGGCTCTTTCTTTCACAAATTAAAATTTCATGCTGCAGAGGTTATAGTTTCAAATAATAATGGGAAACGGACGCTGTATTCTTTTTCTGTTTAGGGCAAGGTAAAGGAATGTCATGGCTCTTTGCAGTCTGCCCTATATAGTTCTGTGATGAATGTGAACATGGTTATTTTGCTACCTTTTGTTATAGCCTTTGCATAGCAAAGAAAGTGGTACATTAATAACCTTGTAACAGGTGTTGAGATGAAAGTGAAGAATATTCACTTTAGGAGCCTTAATAATTTTAGGATATTAACATAAAATTTTTTTAACAAACGTGTTTCTTTTTCTTATAGATTTAACCTCAGTTTGAAAGTTAGTAGTCACCATTTGGATATTCCTATCTCCATTCAAATGTTTAGCAAGAAAGGGAAGAATGATACAATGGGGAGTTTTGGAGAAAAAGAAAAGGAAAATTATGTCATTATATTAATCTCAAAAATACTTTAAATGGTTTTAATACATTACTGAATGTTGTTGAACACTGACAATTTACTTCACAAAATTTTTATTTAACTGATTTAAAACAATGAAATAAAAAACAAATTTAGGATAATCCAGAGTTATACATGCAGATTATAAATGAAGCAGTATATAAGTATTCTTTTTTTTTTTTTTTTTTTTTTTGGTTTTGACATGGTAGACCTAGCTGTGAATTCCTTTTTCCTCCAAAGGCTGAGATGCTGTGGCCACATGGATGGCATATGGCTCCCACATCACTGACCATCTTTCTCTATAAGCCAGCTCTTCACCCATACTGCTGTTCTCCTGGACATACATATGCCCTAGTTTCTCGCTGTATAAAATGCTCAGCATTTGATGTTTTAGGCATAACACTGAAGAAACATAACTAAAAATGCAGTGCATCTTCTCAGATATAAACTAACACTTTTGCCCTAAAGTCATGTGGTCATTGGTGCTAGATCAAACCAAAACAAAAATCCTACTCAAGAACTTCAACAAATGTAATAAATGTCTTTTTCATTTTTCATCATACACATGAAAAGTCCATTATTCTTTTTATTAAGTCAGTATTATAATGCAAATTAGAGGCCATTTTTCCAAACTTCATAATATTTTAAAGGACAATCATCTTCATCATTAGCTTGAGTGTATTCATTGTTCCTTGCACTAACCATTCAGGATTTTTTTTTGTTGGAGGGTATGTATTGAATCTAAATGAACATGTCAAGTTTCTGTGGGATTTTTTGGGTGTGGGTTTCATGAGAGCAGGCCTGTTGGGTGACACAGTCTGTTTTCATGCATCTAAACTGTTTCTACTCTTTGGAGACATGCTCTCTGAGCAGCACTGAGAATTTACATAGACTTACAAGGGCAGGGTTAAATCTTTGTGTCTGAGCAAATGGTATAATGTTGTATACTTTTGGATACATTAAAAGGCATAATCCAAATAGAGTAACTAAAATTGAAAAATTAATTATAATATGCTTTTTAAATTTTACTTTTTTACTTACTATGGAGACCAAAGTTATAGGTATTATGCAAATATATATGCTAGTTAACATAAATAATAATCTATGCTATATTATAAAAATTCAGAGTAAACCATCTATATAAAATTATTTAAATATTCTTTTTGCTAAGACCTAACTATTCACATCACCTAGTCATTGTGACTGTAGTTAGAAATAGATTTCTTCTGTAAGAGCCTTAAACACTTTCAGTAACTAAATATAATAGCAACTTTTAAATTTTCTGATACCTATGTATCTTATTAAAGTGAGCTAGTTGACAGAAGCAGTGTAAATTAGATGCACTAACATTTCTTGGTTGCTTTGTTCTTTGACTCCTTGAATTGTTGAACCACTATTATTTTTGGTTGTAGAAAAAATATGAATGTCTTGATTATTCATTTCCTATCAGTCAGGTTTCAAGATTTTTCTATTTCTTTGTTTTTATAACTTTTTTGTTAATAGTATTTTATGATGAAAGCATTTGGAAGAGACCGTGGTTATTACTTTGTGACCCTGCCAACCAAGGCAAGGATTTTTTAATATAACATCTCTGACAGATTGTCAGCTGACCTTTCTCTTCACACATCTAATTACCAGGGGTTCTTACTTCTTGTGATGATCTTTCTCATGGTTGGACAGCTATTTGTTTAATAAAGTGTCTCATTGTGTGAAACTGAATTCTGTCATTCATCTCCTCCTATCAGTGACTTACTCCCCACCTAGAACAACAGATGCTAAGTCACTGCCTCCTCCCTTACCTACTTCACAAATATCTGAAAATTATTTCCTAATTGCAGGAGATCATTATCAACCCTTTAGAATGGAAAGGTCTGTGCCAGTCCCCCTGGATGCCATTTCCAACATCTCCTAAGACATTTTCCATTTTAATTCTTTACAACTGTTTGCAAACAAAAATTAGGTAGCCTATTTTAGAAAGTGCTCTGGCTCATTGCATTATAAGTAGGAAGATATGTTCGGTGCCCTATGTATTCCTGGGCAGCAGGGCTTCTGGCCATCTCAGGTACTTCATATTTTACAAGAACATGCAAATAAATGCACTCTTATTATTGGCCCTACCACTGAGATAAAAGCTTTGAAGTAAATGGGAATTGTGTTTCCTGTGTTTTAAGAAATGGGATGGAGTTTTGTGATAGGACATACTTGGTTCTTCAATATGTTTCTGTTTTGTATGTGTATGTTTGTGTTAGGGGTGTACATGTTCATGTGTGTGCTTGATTGTAGAGGCCAGAGGACAACTTCTGGTGTTGTTTCTCAGTTGACATCCACATCTATTTATTTATTTACTTATTTATTTTTAATTAATTTACTCATTCATTCATTCTTTTATAGGCAGTGTCTCTCACTGGCCTGAAATTCCCCAAGTGGGCTAGGCAGTCTTGCTGACAAGCACCAAGGGTCCACATGTTTCTGCTTTTCCAGTGCTGGAATTAAAAGTGACCACCAATGTAGCCCATGGCTCACTGTCCAAGTGGGTTCCCTACTAAGAGGAATGGGCACTGTCTTTGACAAGGACTCAGTGGCTGGTGCTTTGATCACCTCCACCTAGGAGGGAGCAGCCTTACCAGGCCATAGAGAAGGACAATGCAGATAGTTCTGATGAGAACTGATAGGCTAGGGTCAGATGGAAGGGGAAGTGTACCTCCCCTATCAGTGGACTGGGGGAGGCTCATGGGAGGAGATGAAGGAGGGTGGCAGTGAGAGGAGACAAGGGAGGGGGCTACAGCTGGGATACAAAGTGAATAAACTGTAATTAATTAAAAAATAAATAAATGTTTTAAAAGATTTTTTTAAAGTGACCACCACCAAGCACAGCTTTTAGGTGTATGTCTTGGGACTCAAATAAATTATTTACTGGGTAAGATACCTTCCCAGTTTTGATGGAACATGGTTCTATCCAATGATAAACTGTCAGTATTTAAGGCTATGCAAGTAACATTTATATCAATAAGCAAGTTCACTTAATTACCATTTAACAGTTAAGTAAGTAATGCCCATACTGAGTAACGTACAATTGCAAGATCATGGAAAGCATAAAACTAAAAACCAGCAGTGTGTACACCACAGGATGCCACTCTGCAGCTCACTTACAGTTGATTTGGGGATTATACTAGACTGTGTGTTCTTGGCTGAATTTGAAATTGGGGAGATAGCTAATTTGGAATTCAGTTTCAGGTCCCTTCAGTTCTCCCATTGAACATAGGCAACCAAACAGAGGCAAATGGAATAGAATGTTCCTTGGTGACAAGTTGCAGAGGCCATGCACCTGATTTTGATGAGCTAAGGTGCAAGTCACAGCGCCGAGCCATGATGCCTTTGCTGGGCTGCAGCCTCCCTACATCATTGCTCTGCCTACCATCAAAAAGGGCAGATATGTCACAGGAATTGTAATTGGTTCCAAGCTTTGATTCTTTCTGCAATGTGGACACTTCACAGGGTGGAGCTAGATGACTTGATGTGTGTTAAATCTGTACGATGTATACCATTTTATGCTAGGTCATTATACCACTATAGCAGACAACAGCTACCATAGGCTACAGATGGTTCTGACTTCTTCCTTACATTAAGGAAATCAGTGTCTGAGTGTAGATCATTTACCCAATCATGCTTTATTTTGGAATAATATAAAACATGTACCAGATTCATTCTCATCAAAAAGCCTCAAACCTATTTGGAGAGAATTACATGCAAAAAAATAACAGAGTAGTTCTTCTATGGCCCCATGTACAAACTGCCTCTGCAAAGAAGACATGTCAGAGTCTATGAGTAGTGATCACCCCTAAACAGATATCCTTGCCAGTTAGGATAAACACTTTTCACACATGTAGAAAACTACAAAGACTCCTGTTGGTTTTTAATATATATAATTTTTCACTTTATATCCCTCTTGTAGCCCCCTCTCTCATCCTGTCCCAGTCCCACCCTTCCTCCCATTACCCAGTACTACCTTCCTCTAGTGCTCAGAAAGGGAGCTCTTCTCCCCTCCCATCTGACCCCAGCTATCATGTCTTATCAGGACTGCCTGGATTCTCTTCCTCTGTGGACCAGCAAGGCCACAAGAAAGTGCAGGAGAAAGATCAAAGAGCAGGCAACAGAGTCCATGTCAGAGACTGCCCCTATTCCCCTTACTAGGAAACCCACATGGACACAGATGCCTATTGACTACATCTGAGCAGGGGGTCTACATAATAAAATATGACTCAGCTATTAAAAAACAAAGGAATCATGAAATTTGTAGGCAGATGGACAAAACCAGAAAAGATCATCCTGAGTGAGGAAACCCAGAACCAGAAAGACATACCTGGTATATACTCGCTTAAAAGATTCCTGTTGTCAAAAGCTCTTTTGAACCAGGCATGGTGATGCACACCTGTAATCCCAGCGCTCTGGAGGGCAGAGGCAGGCAGATCTCTGTGAGGTAGAGGCCAGCCTGGCTACAAAGTGAGTCCAAGCAGCCAAGGCCATACAAAGAAACCATGTCTCAAAAACAAACAAATAACAAGCTCTCTTGGAGGCCACAGAGTTGATTCTCTTGGTAAAGTGTTGCCTTCCAAGCATAGCATCCAAGTTTGATCACAAGAAGCTATGTGTGAAGAGCCAGGCATATTGGCATGCCTTTATAATCACAACATTGTGAAGACAGAGATAGGCATCTCCCTGGGGATGACTTGCAGCTAACCAAGCCTACCTGTTAAGTTCTAGACTAGTGAGAAAGTGTATCTTAAAAATAAAATGAATAAACAAACAAATATGGACACCAGAGGCAGTCTTCTGCCATACAAATATGCGTACAGCCAGATACACATGTGTGGCTCTACACAGGAACATACACAAAAATGCAAACACACACACAATGCCATAATGTAGATAGTTAAATATGCCTTTGCTTGAGGCCTAAGACTGAGACATGTTGACAGTTAACATGAAAGTGGATTACTTTATCAAGTTATGAGCCCAGAGAAAATGGTGGCTTTAAGAGCATCTAAACAATGGTACCTGTAAGTTTCCATGTTCAAGAAATTTTCATCTGCCCTTGAAGACCAGATAGCCGAACTCCAAACTGCCCTTTATAGCTGACTGGAAAGCTGGGGAACAAACAAAAGGACACCATTCCACATTAGTTTCAATATGAGTTGAACTAACATCAGTACCTGTACAGGCCATAACTACTAAACCCCAGCTGATAGCCTTTTATTCTCAGAGACAGTTGTGTCTGAGCAAGATGCCTTTCACAAGTACTTACACACTCGTTTGTTTCAACAGCCCTGCCAATAGCTATAATTAGACATGTTGAATGATGTTAAAAATATATTTACATAAAATAGAACTACATGACAGACTTTTTAAAAAACTTATCAGCTCCTTTTTCTATTCAGTCCTTCATTTATACTTTTGAGGTGATCAAGCTACATGAGTTCTTCTGCAGGCCTTTGAGCAAGATACTCAGCTGGAGAATGCTGGGTCTTATACACACATTGGACCAAAAGTGGTTTCTGCAAGAATGCTTTAAAGGAAAAAAATATATAATCTGAGAAATAATAGCCTACCATTTATGAAAATAAAGGACTGTCTTCCAGGGAATGGGCCCAAGAAGTTAGAGTTTGCCCTCATCCTAAAACTTTTTTGATAATTCATAACTGATGACAAAATCAAATTTATATGAAAAATCATTGTTTGCAGGATGAAAATCCTGTGATGTTTACTAAGACATATACTATTTTAAGCCAAGTCCTTTGTATGTTTAACCTATTGATATCCCCAATACAAACATAGTTCAGAGAGAGAAAAACACCTTATTTCACTAAGGACCTTATTCAGAGTGTATTTTCATATTTTTGTTCTTTATTGTACAGCATGGTAGACAGATAAGATAAAATATCCCTTGCTGTAAAATGACTCCAGTCTAATGTGGAGAACAATGTATGCACATGTGGTAGAGGCTGCTTTTGGTGGGCACCATCTGCTTCAGGCAGGCAGAGCTCTGAGAGCTTTTGGAAGGAGGGACAGCCTCTGGGCCCTTCACATTTAGAATTAACGGATAACAGATTCATTTTTTTACTTTTGATTTTTCATAAATCTTAGGCACTGTGAATCCTAGAAATGTTTAATAAGGAGTAATAAGAGCATGACACAAAGAAGGATCGGATTTCCATGAATTTTTAGGCCATAATTTTGATAGAATTTAAGTATGAGTAGCTCAAGGGAAATAGAATTCTACTCACTTTGGATTACTTTTACCTCTTGCCTACGGATATGTAAGAATTTTCATAATGTTTATTTAAATAGAAGCTTATTTCTTGCCTGGCCCTATTGGATTTTTCTTTAAAAATGGCAGCACTGTCTGCCCTCTTAATATCAAATCCAAGACTGAGAGTGTACACACCAGTTTGCCTTTGGCAGGTAGAAAGGCTGGGAGACCTGCTTATTTTTAAAACTTGAGTATAAAGAGATGAATACAACTGCTTTCTTGACTGAAAGTTTGACTTATTTTTCAATCATTCACTAAACAATAATGGAAGGATTGATATGTTTTTAGTTCCTTTTCCATAAAGACAATCCAAAGCCCACCTAAGCCTAAGGACCATACATCCCATTATAAATGTCAATAATGGACTTAGAACATGAGTTTCTATTCCAATGCTTCCTAGAGATGGTAACTGTTATTATTGCATTAACTCTTCTGTTCTTTTAATTTGGAGATCCTTTTTGTATTTTATTACTCTTGTTATTTTTTATTTGTGTGGTGTTTTTTTGTTTTGTTTTGTTTTTGAGACTGGGTTTTTCTGTGTAGCCCTGGCTGTCCTGGAACTCACTTTCTACATCAGATTGGCCTCAAACTCATGTAGATCTGCCTGCCTCTGCTTCCTGAGTGCTGGAACTAAAGCCATGGACCACTATACCTGACAATTTTGGGTTTGTTTATTTGTGTTTGGTTTTCATGATGAAATCATTAGGAACCTGGTATGATACATGAACGGGTGTTCTGAGAAGATAGTTTTATATTTTATCTCACTTGGAATTATAAATTATCAGGGTAGGTCCATTAAATATGTATTTTTAATTGATGAGGCAATATCAAGAATCTAGGACTTCAAACATACTTAATATTTGTCTATCATTTAGGCAATGTTTATCTGGTTCCTATGTGAAGTAAGTGATAATAAAGCAATTTCAGGTACTTGTGACTGTGGCCATAGAGGTGGAGAGGCCTTTTTCTCCCATTTTTGTAAAAAGTACATAGTGAAAATTAAGTGACCGTTATGTGCACTGTTATCTCCAAATACTTACTCCAATACTTATCTCCAATGGTGTCCTCATCTGTCAACAGATACATTTAGATATAATTTATAAATCCTTTTGACTGTACAACCTCTTATAATCACCTACTGTAGTAGGAGGTATGAGAACATTAAAATACATGCTGCAAATCCCCAACTCAGTCAAGCAGAAGCCATGGCTGACTCAGTCTTCAAGAAAAGATAAGTAAATATGGGACTTTGTAGAATTATCTCATTTTTAATTATTGGGCATACATGTATACTGTCAAAATTTGTTTTCAGCCTCAAAGACAATCACTCTCCTATCACCATGATGCATCATTTTCTAAACTACACAGTATGGATAACAAAACACAAAACCCTGCCAATTTAAATTTAGTTTCCAGCTAGAACCTGAAATGAGGGTGTGATTAACTTTGTCTTCCAGCAATGGTTCTCTCATACATGCACAGGAAAGTGCTCAGACACAGCAGTACTGTTTTCAGATGTGGCTCAGGAGGTACCCAGCTCTTTAAATCAGATAATGAACCAATGGTTACGATTGCTTTACTAGTCTACTGAACGTGGGCAGTCAGCCAGGTTCACATTTACTTCACTTTCTACATAATGGAGGATACACAGCAGAATATTTGTATGAAGAATATTTGTATCAGAAGTTTACAAATTAATACATTAAATGTCACTAGTGCTATTCAAAGAAATTACATGAAGACTAAGACAATCAAATATCTCTAAGAAACAGAGCATGTCATCCAGTACCCTAAAAGTTTCCTGTATCTGAGACTATATAAACAGCTTAATGGGCACAGGCTGCTCTTGCAGAGGCCAGAGGTTCAGTTTCAACCACCCGCATAGGACAACTCACATCTAACGGTAAATCCAGCTATAAGGGATTTGGCACCTTCTTTCAGATCATGAGTCATGCATGCACACATGCTTGAAAATTAAAACCAAATCTTAAAAAAAATTCTGTCACCACTTAAGCTTTTATGATGATGCTTCCAATGCATAATATTATTGAGATGTTGAAATATATTCTGTAGATATGTACGTAGCTGGCTTCTTATAACATTCATAGTTCACAATTCAAATGGGAGCAAGTAAGCCTGGAGTAGGTTAAAAAAATGGTTTATATTCTTTAAAATGCTAGATCCCATATTAAAAGGAATATGACATATTAGTTAAAGGCCTGGACTTGGGATTTTAATATAAGATTCAGATAGTAACTGACAATCATTATTACTTAATGTCCTAGTTTTCTAGGTAAGGATTATTCTTTCCTCTGTTTATTGGGGATAATTTGGGGAATTCAGGTAAATTCTTAAATACTCTAGAATATGTTCTGCAAGGTTGAGTCACAAGTTCACATACAGTTTTAACTCTTCTCTATATGAGAATATAGCGATTAGCAATGAAACAGAAGACACAAGTCACAATGTACAAGTTTTCCCACCGAGATACAACAGTATTATTAGCATGTAAAGAATACACACCACAGTATAACTAGTGTGTAAAGAAATGAAGAATTTCTTGCTACTAATAACAGAATGTCCACATCTAGTTACTATTTGTCTTCATTCTAGTTTACCCATTTCCTCTCTTAACTGCCTTCTAAAAGTCAACAATGTATTCACTGTTTGAATATGATTCTCAAAACACCTGGCTGATCCACCCAATATCTCTTTGAGAGCAATTGAGTGGCCTTTCACAGAATCCATTGTTTTCTTGCCTGTGTCCTCCAATCAAATCTCTACTTCATGTCCCTAGTATGTGACCCTTGAAAAGGTGTCTTCATTAAACAAATTCAGTCTTAGTGTCCTTGTCATTATTTAATCAGAAAAGAACAACTTACTAAGCATTTCCAAGATACGTGTTTAGTTTAAGTAATTACAAAGTATATAAAGGATGTGTAGTATATTATAAATACTTTAGATAAAGGGCCCAAACACCCTGTAGATCAGATAATCACAGAAGGAATCCTGGGGGCAGTCCCCCAAGGGCACCAAGACACCACTCAGTTTAAATTAGTGGTAATGTAAATTGAACAAAAATGTACAATAAATAATAAATAACAATAAATAATAAATAAAATAAATGTACAATAAATAATACATAAATAATTATAAGGTAAATACATGCCAAATCCTACAAAGCCCAGGAACTAGTGTATTGTTAATCTCCAAAGCCTCCAGTACACTGATATATTACAGTTATGGGAAAACCATAAAGAACTTAACTTTTGTGAGTCCAGCTCTATACACCCATGAGATGCAAAACAAGAATTCTGTCCTAAGACACTAGACAATTTAAGCCTAAGTTTTGGCTAAGAGATGAAAGAAATACTATAGATAGATAGATAGATAGATAGATAGATAGATAGATAGATAGATAGATAGATAGATAGATAGATGTGAAGAAATTAGTCAAAAAGCAAGCAACAGAGTACATGTCAGAGTCAGCCCCCTCTTGCCTTTCTAAGGGACCCACATGATAGCCAAGCTATCCATTGGCTATATATGTATAAAGACCTAGGTTGAGACCATACATAGTCCTTGGTTGGTGCTTCAATCTCCATAAGTCCCTCTGGGCCCTAGTTAATTGGCTCTGTTGTTTTCCTTGTGGAGCTCCTGTTCCCTCTGGGTCCTTCTATTCTTTCCCCCACTCTTCCACAAGAATCTCTGTGCTCCACCCAAAGTTTGGCTGTGAGCCGTAGTATCTACTTCTATCCACTGCTGGGTGGAGCCTCTCAGAGAACAGCTATGCAGAGACAACATCCTTAATAGTGTCAGGGGTGGGACCTTAGGTTCTTAGGTTGGGCCAGGCAGTGGTTGGACATACCCTCAAATCTCTGCGTTATCTTTATCCCTGCCCATTTTGTAGGCAGACTATTGCCTGCTTGTCAATCACTTCCCCTTTTAGGACTACCTGCCAGGCCACAGGGGAAGAAGATGTCCTCAATCCTGATGATACTGGATGTATAACAGTGGGGTAGAGGTAGCTTTCCTTATCTCAAGAGTAATGAAGGGGATTTAGTGGGCGGAGGGAGGTTCGAACCAAGAAGAGAGGAAGGAGAGGGCTGCAACTGTTTATATAAACTGAATAAATAAATTATTTAAAAACAAAAACAAGAAATTAGCAATGCACTCACTACTGTAAAATATTCCATATTATTTTATAAATAATGTGTCTTCCATCTGTATGCAATGGAACTAACTTACATTTATCAACATGGGAGATCATGACTTATACTTCAGTAATCAGGTTAAGACTTTCTGGATGAATTGATTTTCAACAATTAATTCCTAGGGAATATATAAACTAAGTTAGCAAAAAACTACAGTATTTTTCATTATAAATTATGCATGTTAGTAATTTATCCTGCATTCAATCTCCAATTATCATTATTTAAATTAATGAGATTAAATGTTCACAATTATTAAAGATATAAATATTTGAAGAAATTTCAAAACATATGAATGATTTGTGATTGAAAATATTACAGCTAAATATTTGCAAAACTCAGTGATTACTTCAGGTAGACAAAGTAGATGAGATTGATTGATTCAGTGTCTCTGTGAAAATTATTTTATTAGACATGAAATAAGGAAATGTTAGTACTATAATATATATCATGATAAAAGCAAGCAGTATTTTTAAGGTCTTCTTGTTGTTATTATGAAAAAGAACCTCCTCATCTTTCTTGATTAACTTTGGTTGAAAGTCTATTTTATTAGATACTAGGATTGCTACCCCAGCTTGTTTTCTGGGTCCATTTGCTTGGAAAATGGTTTTCCAGCCTTTTACTCTGAGGTAGTG
>CM053744.1:108118506-108145271 GCA_028658305.1 Pachyuromys duprasi | reverse complement strand
TCTCCCCCCCCCCCCCCCCCCGTCAGCAAACTTTTTGCAAACTAATAACCACAGTTGTTTCTGAAGACACACAGAATTCTGTAACGAGCATGGTACAAGCACGGCCCATATAAGAGCAGCGTTTCCCGGTTCTGTTACCTTTGATATTTTTTTCCAGCACATTCAGGGCACATGACAGGAGCTCTCCTCTGCCTTGTTCTTGGTTGATTATTTTATGTGGTTTCATGGTAAATTATCCTTTCCTTTTTATCCAGAAGAGACTACATAACATTGGTAAGAATAGTAATGCTCATTTAAATGCTTTTGATGAAAAATAAATAATGTGTGCTGCAAGGCTAATGGACCTGAACTGCAAATTGTAGGAGTGACACAGTCAAGGCCACAAATAAGACCCTCATCACACTCTCCCGGGTGCCTTTACTGGAGAAAGGATGCTTTCCCAAGGAAAGTTCTTGCTATGTGAGATCATAACAAAATCCTTAATTTTAATATGAACTCTGTTTCAAATTGCCAGACAAAAGCTTGAAAACAAAGGCATGATTCTCTCCCTAATTCTCGTGAAAGTCTAGGCAGGAAAACAGGCAGATTTTCCACCCTGAGGTGTTGTTAAGTGAGAGAGCACCACACATAATTCAGCTTGTTACCCTATGACAATCAATCAGTAATAAATTCTATGCCAGCATCTACATTAACAAACACATTTACAAGCTCATTAACTGAACAATATGTCCATGAGTCTTAAGTCAGGGATCTGGCAACCACACAATTGGAATCACATGTCTCAATGGTGGCAGTTTAAAATTGTGATTGCTACAGAACATTGACAATTGTCCACAGCATGGAACACCAAAGAAATAACACATGCATCTTTTTCACCTTGGAGTGGCAGGCAAACCCAAAGTTGGTAAGCGTGAAAATGAAGTATTTTTCCACGAAGAGTTCAACTTTTACCATCTCTATTGATAAGACAACCAACAAAGTGACAAATGATGTCTTATTAAGTGGATAATGCAAAATGATACCTAGAAACCAAAACGTGGGCCTTGGACCCTGCATCACAAGTCCCTGACAACACTTGTTTGTCATGGTATGCCAGGGGAAAGCTGGACATGAGTGCTTACCGTTGCTGCAAGCCACATGATTTCTACATTCTTTCTTTTTTTGGCTTGAATATTTTGATGGAGATTGTCCAACAATCCTTTTAGATCGTTTTGTTCCTGAAAATGTGATATATCTAAAGGATGGAAAATAAAGAAGAAAACCGAGAAACAATGTTAGCTTGAAGCCTCCAATGGAGTTTTCTTGCAGCATTTCTGCAACTGCAACTTTCAAAACAAGAAATATCCTGTGGAACAATGAATAGGTAAGGAAAATCATATTAATCCCTCTAGCTTTATCCTTTATTTGATCATGTGCTTCAGTGTCCTGTCCCTCTATTTTATGTAACTATGGTAATATCAAATTGCCCATGAAACACTTTTTAGACAGGGTTTCTCTGTGTACTCTGTGTAGCCTTGGCTGTCCTGGAGTCACTTTGTTGATCAGGCTGGCCTCTGCCTCCTGAGTGCTGGGATTACAAGTATGTGCCACTGAGCCTGGCAGAAAAACATTTTTCATAAAGATGCTGCTGCTTTGGTTTAGGAGATATGTTAAGAACTATCTATCTCTCTTTGTGACTAAGCTGTTAGCCTGGATCAAGGTTAGAAATTAGGTTGGACATCATGTGTGAAAAAAATCTGAAAGTTCAATTTATAAATATAGAGCCAGTTGCTAAACAGAAATATTCCCCAGCCTTGATGCTATTGAGATTTTGGGGCATGTAAGATCCTTTTTGAATTTATTTTTATTTTTAATTCGGGAGGGAGCTATTGGCTATTATGGAATTTCTAACTGATTCTGTGAGCTCTCATGTTCAGACAACAGAAGCAAGCAATCTTTTCATTTTGACAGTGAGAACTGTATCTAGGCATTGTCAGGTGTTCCTTACAGAAAAAGGAAGAGCCATTGGTGTTAATGAGCACAGATGTGACAGGACAAGTGGTTAACAAAGCAATAGCAAAGGGCAGAATAGAACTAAAGAACTAAAGGGGGGTGAGGAATGTGCTGCAGCTTAGATGTCTGCATTTTAATAACTAAAACAGTGACAAATGGCTGATGCTCTACACTAAAGCTGAAGGCAATACACAATTATGAACCAAATGTTCCTGAAACTTGATGAGATGTGTCAATGAGGAGAACAAAAATGCTTTTTAAAAACAGTGTTAGATCTGTAATGTGCAGTATGAAAAAATACTGGGAGCTTGCTATCTCAGGCATGAGGAATTTCTGAGATCCTTGACCAAGGCTAAAAAACAGGATTTCAGAAACTAAAATTAGACCATGTCTAGTTTATCCAATTACATGGAAGATACTCAACAGACATTCCCCATTCTAGTCACAAAATTAACTCAGATTTGCTTTGACAGAGATGAGAGTTTGTAATTTCTAAGTTTGTTCCAGATGCTTCGTTAGACAAACAGCATATGTAAGTGGTTCCTGAAAGCATCTCCAAAGACTAGAGGAAGTTTCTCAATGAACTCTTAAGCAATGCACATGTGTAAAAAGCACAAATAGTGTGGAAGAGGCATGCTCACTGAAAACAATCATACTTCACATCTGGTATCTTGAATACAGAATTAAATAGATATTCTTCCATTATATATTCTATGTCACAGAAAAAATATTTAAAATATCTATGAGAAATATGCACATGATTTTACTAAACGATGTAAACTTCAAAAGTCAAATTTTCATCGTGGAACTAATGCTGATTCTCAAAGAGAAAGTCTGACTTACAAACACTCTCTTCGGGCTACTATTTGCTGTGAATAGACAGCAAAACCAAAAGCAACTTGGGGAAGAGTTTATTTTTATTACACTTCTACATCACAGCTCACCATCTAATGAAACCATAGCAGGAACTCAAGATAGGAATCTGGAGGCAGGAACTGAAGCCTAAACCTTGGAGGAATACCGTTTGCTGGCTTGCTTCTTAGATTTGCTGAGCCTTCTCTCTTATACAGTCCACTACTCTGTGGCACTCCACCTCAGTGAACTAGGACAATCTATATGAAGAAAGTGCACCACAGACTTGCCTATAGACAAATCTTATAGAGACATATAACCATGAGCGAAAGAATCCATGATATAAGATCTTCCTTTAAAATCTCCATGATTGAATGAGGAAAAAATAGATTTTCAAGCCCACTTTAAGTGCAAGAAAGTGAACTGTGGGTATGACCAGTAAGTAAAGATGTCAGGTCTGATGGAAAGAGTGTTCTAGGAGAAGAGGTGGGTGCAGAGTGTCCTACAGGAAATTCTCTGGGCCTCTAGAAACATTTGAGGTCAAGGGACAAATAGTGCGAATACACGGGCACAGGCAGCAGTGCTGTGACGCTGGGAGTGGGCAGGGCCCAGAGCTCTATTCTGAGTGGTCCCAAGCTTACTGTCTCTCTGGAATGTAGAGTCTGAGCCTCAATCCACCAAACAGTGGTCACTCACACCTTCAAGGTCCCAAAGATTCTTTTGGATCCAGTCATTCAATTCTATTTCAACCATTTTTAAACCAATGGAAAATATGTCTAATTTAATTTAAAATAAATTCTGATACTACAATCCAGAAATGAACACAGGTAATTAGTTAATGTACACTTTATTATATATTTGCTATCTCCTTGCACACAAAAAATATGTTAACCTATGTGAAGTAATAGATATATTAAAAATTTGTCTATGGTGGTTATTTGTATATTAAACTACTTATTTGTCTTCCTTACCTGTACAGTCTTTAATTATTAAAGATATTTCCATTACTAATTAATGTGACACCTATGGCAGTAACATATCATACACACATACAGGCATCTGTTCTGTAACAAAACTTTTGTGAGATAACATCTAATCCTACAATATGTGGTGCAGCATGTTTGTATTCTACTTTTTAAAAATATTCTAGTTGAAACTCACCAAAAGGATAAAATACCAACAAAGAGAACCAGTATAAAACCTTGCAAAGCATTGGCTTGGAGAAGCTTCATGGCAGCATGCATGCTGAAATTTGGGTGTTGATAGTAAATGCGGTTCTGTTCATACAGTGGTTCCCAGGGTGGTCCTGGAAAGAGTAAAACCTTGAGGACATGGGCCCTGTAGCTGCTTAAGGTACAGGGTAGGGCTCTCATAGGAGACTTTGGGACTCCAGCCTTTTCTCTTTTCTTTCTTTTTCTTCCTGGCTTGACCATAATGTGATTTTTCTCTACCATATATAACTGCCATGACAGTCTGAGAAGCCCAAAGCAGTGACATCAATTAATCAAGGCCCCTGAAATTGCCAAAGTACAATTTTTCTTTTTTATGTTTGCTTTCTGAGTTATTTTGTTACAGCAAAGTAACCTCAGCATAAAAAGTAGTATTTTCTTTTTCAAAAAAGAAGCTTACGAGTCTCTGAGCTCCTAGGAACTCTAGATTCCCCCCAATCTTATTTGCACTTTTATAATTAGTTGGGGTTTTACAATCAACTCTGGCATTTTTATAACAGACTAACCTATTCAGAACAAAAAATTTAGGTTTAATAAAATGGTAATTTTTCATGATTGACATGGGAGCTTATGATCAGAGAATTACAAAAGAGGATGTGGAAGATGATTAAAGCCTGAAGACTACCCAGGCACTCATGAGATCTCAAAAATGAGGTAACCCCAACAAGATGAGTATAACGGTCACATCAACTGACATGACAAAGTTGTTGGGAGAAACTCATAAGGCCTTGTCCCTAGATGAAGAGCTATAGGCAATCAATGGCTCCTGAGAGAGGAAGAATCAGTTTTCTCTGGGGAACAGTCCTGCCCCAGATTATCCAATCCCAATTTTCCATTTCTGAAACTCATGTACATAGGAACACCACCAAATGACTCAGTAGTGTATGTGTCTGTGTGTGTTTGTGTGTGTGTATATATATTTAACTATAATGAATAAAGAAGGAAAAGTCTTGAATTTGAGAGGAAGTGTAGGATACAAAATAAGTTGGAGGGGAAATAGAATTGGTTGGAAATAGAGTCTTTTGAAAACAGACTATAAGTCTCCCACTTGTGAACCAACTAGCCATTCTTCATCCACTTCCATCTTGTAATGATGTTTGTTAAAACATAGCACACTAATATGGTGCCTCCTAGAAAATCCCCATCTCCTTGTGGCATGCTATTAGAAAAAGGTCGGGCTAAGAATCCTACATATCCAGTATCTTCTTTTGTCTCCTCACTTTCCTCTTGTCCTCTTGTCTCCCCTCCTTCCACATATTCTCTCTGCCTCTTTGTGTGTGTGTGTGTTGAGTGGGGTTGGTATATGTATTTGCCTCTGTCTCCTGTCTTCTTGTCTCTTCAGTGTTTTCCTGTTTATATATTGAAGCCCAAACCCAGAGCCTTTCCAAGTACTCTTCTCCTACATACTAGACCCCCAGCCTTCTAATTATATCTCTAGAATGGCAATTATAGAAATATCTAATTTTTCAACATGATCCTTTGGCTGGTGTCAATTTTTTAACCTGATAAAAATTCATGGAGGGCATAAAATCAGATCTATTTTGAGAAAGGCTTCTCACTAGAAATGACTATTTTGTTAATTTGTGAGGTTTCAAGATGTAACAATAACTTCAGATATATCAACTGAATTTATAATCACTGAGAAACATGGGTTTGCCTTAAATTTTCACCATGCTTCTAGAAATATCTATAAAGTTAATAGATCTTGTTTTGGCCATGTGCTCATACATTAGTCTGACACCAAATTTAGACAGGTCAATTGAACCTCTGAGCAACCTTCATCTGTGTAGTCTTTTACTAGTTTTCAAATTGAGTTTTAGAAAGCAATTGGAGATGTAAAATGCAAAATGCTAATTGAATTATTGTTTATGACATTAAA
This sequence comes from Pachyuromys duprasi, assembly GCA_028658305.1. Classification (NCBI taxonomy): domain Eukaryota; kingdom Metazoa; phylum Chordata; class Mammalia; order Rodentia; family Muridae; genus Pachyuromys; species Pachyuromys duprasi. The sequence goes on along the minus strand of CM053744.1, from coordinate 108,139,319 downwards.
TAATAAAAAGATAAACTGTTGATAAAGAGGATGGACAAAATTTTCAATGTGAATTTGGTATGCTGTTAAAAAACAAAATTTTTAAAATGTCACACGTATTAGAATGGATATTATAAATATTATATTAAGCCAGAAAAATGACAAAATAATATGGTTTAACTGTATAAAACTATATAGGTATATATTAAAAATGTATGTGAAAATATAAAATAATAAAAATCAAGATGTTGCTTTTCTTAAAGGGTAAAAAAACTTATGTATAAAAAAAGCCAGAAGGAGAGGTCAGAAAAGGGGCCTTTACCCTGCTGGGTAGAGTCTTTCAGAGGCTCCTTTTCTGTTCCCTGTCTTCTCCCACCTCTGATGTCTATCCTGTTTGCCCTTCTGCACGATGATTAAGTCTCTTCCCTAGGGTCCTCCTTGTTGGTTATCTTATTTAGGCGAACAGATTTTAGTATGTTTATCCTATATTATATGGCTAATATCCACTTATAAGTGAGTATATACCCTGTGTGTCTCTCTGGTTCTGGGTTACCTCACTCAGGCAGTGGACTAGCTGAGGTGTATAGGGGGAGAAGAGAGAGGGAGGGTGAAACTGGGAGGCGATGAGGGAGGGAGCTACAGCTGGGATACAAAGTGAATACATTGTAATAAATAATCAACTAAAAAAGGAAAAGAGGCCTTTACTTGATCTGTGGATATTTGCCTTTTACAAAAGTTTTTATACTGGGTTATTGACTCTGAATTCCTAAATCTTTTTTATTTGTAATTTTTTAAACATTTTTTATTTGGAACTCTTGAAACAAAGCCATGATTCCAGAAAAACTACTTCCAATGCCACATCCACCCCTGCTTGAGGGTGAGTTGTTTGGCTCTGTGCCCCTATCTCCTCAACTGTAAAATGAGCAGAGCAGCCCTTCAGTGCTTCATCAAGCTAGAGATCATACAATTAATAAAGGCTGTGGCAGAGTGGCCTCCATTATTCAACCCTGTGTCAACTGTAAAAACAGAGAAAGATATCTGCTGCTCTTGGGAAAGGCAGTTTCATCAGGACTAAACACAGTGTATCCAAGACAGCAAGCATCTTCCTTACACACATATGGGTACATATATCAGCACATCCACACATCAGTGGGCTCCTGTCTGCCTCCCCCTACAGAAGAGAACAGGCCAGGCAAGGAGTTACATTTTCTGCTTATATTCTGTGGCTCACGAAGTGATGTCTCTTCAACTGCAAGTGTTCTAAACAGAAAAATGACCAGAATCAAAGGCAGAGTGCTCATGCATGAACAGGAGTGGTTCATGCTTCTCAGTGGGTTAGCTCAGCTCGAAGCCTCAGGAACTCTGGGAATAACTTCATTATTTCATGGTCAGATGACATTACACTGCTAGGGAATGGGTCGAGGTTAACAGACATCTTTAGTCAGGAGAGTAGATGAATAATACCATCAACACACTAAGAGGAACACAGAGGTTAGGTCAGGCAAGGCTGTGGCTTTCACTCATCCAAGCCACTGAAACAGCCCCTCTCTTGAAGCTGGCCTTCCTGCTAGGATTTGGGGGACATTAATCAGTGAATATACTTTATTGTTCAAAACAGCTTGAGTCAGGGGTTCTGTCCCTTGCTACCAATGACATTTAAGGTAAATGGATGGTGATGTATGTGTTTTTAATGCTAACCAGCCAACCTTTATAAATGTGAACTGTTATTACAGTATCGAAAAGACAATTATTTCTGGAGAGGAGCTAAAAAGCCAAACCTGTGATGGTGCCTCTAATATAGTGTACCCTTATTCTATGTCAGGCTCTTCTTAGAGAGCTGTGTCCTCTTGCCTTAATCTAGGTGGAATTACGACTGTCTTGACTAATGAGCAAGACAGAAATATGGCATTTACAACCTGTCTTCAGGTCGAAAATGACTATATAACTCCTATCTTAGTTATTCTCTTTGAACTTTATTGCATATAGTCTTCCTTATTTTCTCTAGAAGGATAAATCTAATATAAACTAGGAGATGCTTATGCCACATGCAAGTTCTGTTTAGGTGACCAAAGCAACAGGCATTGTGTCAAGCCATCCCCATCTACCAGGGCACGAATTCTGAGACTTCCACATGACTCCAGTTTTCAGACACAGGAGATCCCTGACCAAAAGTCTCCAAAATAAAAAGAAAAACACAGAATAAATAAGAGCATAAAACAAAGATTTTATTCCTCTTCTATAGCACTTTTAACTTAAAGTGGCCTCTTATTTGGCAAGCTGAGACACTGATATTCCCAGCCTATAAATGATAGCATCAAGAATTAATTAACTAGTGTCACAGACTGTTCTCTTTTGACCTACCTTGACCTACCTAATAAAGATAAACTTTAGTTCTCCCATACTGCTCTCCCAAGGCTATTTCCACTTTTTTTCTGACATTTCGTGATGCAAACTGGGAGGGGAAATGGTGATATAAATTGAACACACAGATGGATTGACCAAAAAATGTCTCACCTTTGTGGCCTTAAGATCCACAGTAATTAAAGAGTGACTAGAAGATTGAGTGTTCGTATCAAATAGTGCAGGTCATTACTACTATGTAAAAGGTCGAATACTCCGTTATTTTCAGCACTCTCTTTGAATTTTACACATTATTTTTATTTTATGTGTGTGTGGAGTATTCTGTGCATTATGAACATGTGTGGTGCCTGAAAAACCAGAAGATAGCACTGGATTTTCTTGTAACTGGAGTTACAGATGTTTTTTGTAGGAACCTGTGGGCATTGGGGATTGAACTCAGATCCTCTGGAAAGCAACAAAGGCTAAGGCATTCCTCTTACTCCCTGCTTTGATTGCAAATTAGGAGGTGAAATTAATTTTAAGTCACCTTTAACAGATGTTCTGCATATTGGATATAATATCTAATGAAACTGAACCATTGAAGACACAGGGATTAATCTAGATCAAACCCAGATATTTATATCCAAATGTACATTTTTAAAATTAAGATAATTAGTGTTAACCTATTCCTTACTGTAATATAAAAATTCTTATCTTTATGGTGATTTTTGGAAGAAACTCATCTATAAGGATATTCCAAAACGAAAGGGGATTATTTTTGGAAAAATTATCAGAGAATTGATAATCACATGAAACAGTAATTAAAGTTAGTACAGGTCTGAAGGAGTATACACAAGATGGAGGTAGAAAAATTATTGAATAGAAAAAGTTGGAAATCAGTTCAAATAATAGAATTCACAATCAAATGTAGCTAGAAGTATCAGTGGGCTTGTTAGAACCCTGCAGAAATATAATTATCTGAGAATCTCTCAGTGTACAACAGTCATTATCCTACCCATAGTTCTAGCTTTCCTGCATGGAGTGTGCATGATTTTGTCATGGAAACTGACAGTGGAAATAGTAACTTCCTTTCCCTAGAGAGATAATGGGCGAATGTACTTTGAAGTACAAAGTCTATGTGTGTTAATTATCTTCCTTTGGCTGATGATGAAATGTAAGTGTTTCAGACAGCTGGAGTCTCATCTAAGTGAGTTTTCAACTGAATTCTTGTCTTTTTATTCTATGCCATTATGTGATGGCTGAAGAGGCTAGTGCACTTGGAGGCCATCCAGATGCAATGAGAACCTGACTGTGAAATAAAGTTTAGATAACAGTATAAAAGGAATGAAGAAGAAAAGTGTACCTGCACATAGGTACATATACACACAACACAGGACACATAAAATTTTCTTTTTTGTTTTCAGTGTTGTTTGTACTCCATGCTTCTAGTTGGTCAATAGTTTAATGACAGCTAAATATCTCAGTCTCTGACTTTATACATATTGAAAAAAATAAATATTGAATACTATTTTTCCCTGTTAAGTGGTCATTTTTGCTTGCTCATTTTTTCATTTTTATTTTATATTAATCACAGGTCATGTACTTTGTATCCTAGCCATAGCCCCCTCCCACATTCCTTCCCTATCACCCCCTTCCCTCCCTCATCTCCTCCCTGCACCTTTCCAAGTCCACTGATAGGGGAGGACCTCCTCCCCTTCCATCTAACTCTAGCTTATCAGGTCTCTTCGGGAATGGCTGCAATGTCCTCTTCTGTGGCCTAGCAAGGCTGCTCCTCCCTCAGGGGACAGGGTGGTCAAAGAGCCAGCCATTGAGTTCATGTGAATTTTGAATGTGTATGTGTAGGTATACACACGTGGAAGCCAGAGGACCACTAACAGGAGTGGGTTCTCTCTTCCTACCATGGTGGTTCCAGAGATCAGACTCAGGTGACAATATTTGGTGGCTTTTCCTTCCAAGAAAGTCCCTGAGGTGTGTAGGGAATGAGCTGAGAACAAATTCACCAAATGTAAAAGCAAATCTTAAGCATAGAGCTAGAAATGCAGATACATTAGAGTCCAACATTTTAAATTCTGACCAAAAGGTTCTATACAGCGCTGGTAGAATAATGGCTAAAAAGTGAAGAAAGTGCCCAGCTGCAAGTTCCCATATGTGGAATTGAATCCCTAATGTCCCACTAGCCACATGAACCTAAGATGGAAACCCAAGTCCCTCCTAACAGATAACAGGGTTGACCTACATCAATATTTCTTAAATAATGTCTTGAAGAACACTCATTTAGAAATATGCTAATGGTATATTATGTTTAGGGACCCCCATGCTAAAATAAAAAAATAAATTGTACCTTTAATAACGAATTTATTTAATATGCCCCTGCCCCCTCACATCCCATCAGGACTGGTCGCAGTGTCTTCCTCTATGGGCCCGTAAGGCTACGCACACCCCTTAGGGGGAGATGATCAAAGAGCCAGCCACTGAGTTCATGCCAGAGAAAGTCCCTGATCCCTTTACTAGGAAACCCACTTGGAGACTAAGTCTACATCTGAACCAAGGTTTTAGGTCTTCTCCATGCATAGTCCTTTGTTCGGTATCATTTACTTCAGGGCCCTCAGGGCTAAGTTTTTATGGCTCTGTTGGTCTTTTGGAGCTCCTATCCCCTCCAGGTCTTTCTATCTCCCATTCTTTCATAAGATTCCCTGCACTCTGCCCAAAGTTTGGCTGTGAGTCTCAGTATCTACTTCAATACCTTGGTCAGTGTAGGCTCCTGTCCTGTTCCCTGTCTTCTTCTGCTTCTGATGTCTATCACATTTGTCTTTCTGAATGAGGATTGATCATCTTCCCTAGGGTCTTCCTTGTTGTTTAGCTTCTTTGGATTTTATTATGTTTTCCTATATTATAGGTCTAGTATCCACTTATGAGTGAGTATACACTATGTGTGTCTCTCTGCTTCTGAGATACCTCACTCAGGATGATCTTTTTAGATCCCACTATTTGCCTGCAAATTTCATGATTTCCTTGTTTTTAATATCTGAGTAGTATTCCATTGTGTAAATGTACCATAATTTCTGTGTTCATTCCTCCATTGAGGGACATCTGGGTTGTTTCCAGATTCTGGCTATTACAAATAAAGCTGCCATGAAAATGGTTGAGCAAATGTCCTTGTTGTATTCTTGCAGATATTTTGGATATATGCCTAGGAGTGGTATAGCTGGATCTTGAGGTAGCACTATTACTCATTTTCTGAGAAAGCACTGGATTGATTTACAAAGTGGTTGTATAAGTTTACATTCCTATCATCAGTGGAGGAGAGTTCCCCTTTCTCTACATCATCTCCAGCAAGTGTTGTCACTTGAGTTTTTGATCTTAGCCATTCTGATGGGTGTAAGGTGAAATCTCAGGGTTGTTTTGTTTGCATCTCCCTGATTATTAAGGACATTGAATATTTCTTTAAGTGTTTCTCTGCCATTCAATATTCCTCTATTGAGAATTCCCTGTACCCCAGACACCATGTTTTATACATAATATCATCTCTGCCAGTGTCTGATAAATTGAGTGTGAAAATTCCAGCAAAACTGAATATGTACGATGAAATATATGACATTATTATATTTATTGCAAGCCTGAGATTTTTTTTAAAAGGCATTTTATATGCAATTCTTATTGCTATAATGGATGAAATACTATGTATGACAAGGATGTCAAATATTTTAGAGATACTTTGGAGCAGCTAAAACAAAAGTGCCCTCCCTATATTTCTTTTTTTAGCTCACAGTGCTACATAGACCATCCTTATTGTGTGAAGCAGGTGTGGGTGATGAGTAATGATATCCCTGGATGCATATTGGATAAAATATTTACTATTAGAAAAAAAAAGGACAGTCTTCGGAGGTGATAAATTGGTGATTGGTCTGTTCTCATTTAAGGAGGGGAGGGAGAACACTTCACCAGCCCCTTCTTCCAAGTTCTTGAATACATCTACAACATCATGGTTACTTTCAAAGAGGAAGCTATTGGTGCTGGTAAGTTAGTGAAGAGCCAAAGTTAAACCATAATGCTTCAGGGAATGAGGAATGAGACTGTGAACCCTGACAGCAACAAGCCCTGTGCAAAGATCAGAGTGAAATGAAGCACTAAAGCACTGGAATTGCCCCAGCTGATCAAAGGTGCTAGTGAATATCACAGATAGGGCCTGGGGGCAAACAGCTCCAGTACTGTGCCTTAGTGTCAGGGCAGAGAGCTAAGACACCTGAAAACTGCAACATTGTCTACAGAGAGCACTAACACCTGAAAAGTGCAAGACTGTAGAAAAAAACAGGGAGGAAAACTACAAAAGCTCAATGGAGCCTCTTCTCAATACCCTGAGGTATTGTACATGTATTTTGATACATATTAGCTGCTTCAGACTAACATTCAGCAAAGAGTGACTCAATGATTTTTTACTGTGGAAAGACCCCTGCCCACTACACCTTCCAGTAATGGGTTTCCTTGTTCAGCTGAAGGAAGATGAGGGTACAGGATCATACCTGAATTTAAATGAATGTTTATTCCAATGGCAGTAAGATTTTTAAACAGACTAGCTGCTAATTCACTAGACTGGGCACAAGCAAGGCTAATGGCCCACTTTAATTCTACATCATATTCATGTAATAACACCTAAAGGCTAAAGGCTCGGTAACATTCATAGCAGCTACTAAAGGAAAATTATATTTTTATAGATTATTGAATTGAGACTATCCACTGACTAAACATGTGTCATGGAATTAGTGTACACTTAGAGAAGATTATACTTGCTCACAAAATTTCCTATATGAGTAAAATAAAACTAAGAGCTTTCTGGCATTGAGTGATCAAATAACCTAGGGCAGATACATCATAGCCTTGATGTGACAAAAGTAGAGAATACACATAAAGATTAATGACATCTTTGGAGAAGAAATAATTTTTGCTTAGAAAACCACATTGAATCCAAGCATTTAACTTGTAAGTCTTAAAAAAAATAAGTGTTAGTAAATTAATGGTAGCATATGTATAGTGTATTAATAAAAAAGGTATTGGGCTTCATAAATTATCTGTTCTTCAATATGAATTCCTTTAATTTGCTGAAAAATAATAGATTTTGTAGATTAAAGCGATGAACTAAAATGGTCATATCTACCACAATGCTAGGTTGGTTTTTTTTTTTTTGCCATTTTAGTTAATTCTGTAGACCCTATCCATACTCCTGACACAGCTCCTTGTTTGCCTTTTGGAATGGAATGCCCCCAAGCTTTGCTTAGGGTTATGACATCTCTACAAGAGGTACAACCCATATAAATCTTTGTGACTATAAATATCTTTGTTGTATTTTTGCTGTGAGTGCAACCACAATGATAGCACCACTTGATTTTGCTGAAAATCTGAGAATTTTGCCTCAAAAACATAACAAAGTACAAAAAAATCGGGTACATGAAGATCTAACTGATCAGATGTAATTGTCTCAATTTAAAATGGTTCAAACTGTGGTTATAGGGATTACTATTTAGATGTAGAGAGAAAACGTGCTAGGTTTGTAACATGGCAGTTGTAAGTTCTTTTCTAAGATCTGTGGCTTCTGTAGATTAAAGAGGATGCAGGAGTCTGAAAAGGAGTTGAGAACCTGTACTGCTGATTGGTTCCCAGGTATGGTGATGCTGACGGGCTGGAGAGCATAGCTAGTTTTCACATATCAATGTAGACAGAAGTCATCTTGTGAGTAAATGAAAATTCTGACATTATTTTACAATAATAAGAAAAAGCAAACTTTGGAGCAACAAATGTCCAATGTTGAAGTCTTAGTAAACTTCCTTAATTACTAAACAGAAGTAGTTTTCTATTCACATACTGGTAACCTTAGTGAATTTAACAGATTTTTAATTCAAAGTACGCTGGATCCTAAAGACTCTCTCTCTGAAGAATTTAATTTTGGCAAAAAAAACCCATTATGTGAAATAAAATAATATAAAATTTACAATGTAAATATCAGGAAGGGAACTCTTCTATCTACCTTCACGTGGATACATGGATCATTGTAATATCATAAAACAATTCTCACTAGGTTATGAGAAGACCTAAATACTCTGTTGTCTAAGAGACACAAAATAATGAACAAATTACTTATAATTAGATGACAGGTAAACTTTGTGGCTTTTGGTGAATATTTAATAATTCTCCTTGTTAAGCTTGGTTTCTTATTCTCACACATATCTGGGGATAATTATAATAGAGATACATGAAGTCCTGGTCAGTCCACAAATTCTTATACTCAAGAGCTCAAGTTGAAGAAAGAGCTGCCCTGATGAATAATGGAGAAAGCATTTCCAAAGTTTAAAACTTGTCTATCAGGTTAGATGTTTAAATTTTTCACATAAATCAGTGTAGTAAGTACATCCAATGAATTTGTCCCTTAAGTTATAAAACATTACATTGGAGAATAATAATTTACATCACTCATCATTCCATTGAAAAACGTATATTCTACCTGAATTTATCTTTATATACTATATCTCATATGTCTAAAAGATTAAAGACAAATGATCAGGGTATTTAAGTGTTATAGTATAGTATAAAAAATTTATTGGATTCAATTGAGATTTTTAATTATAACTTCCATATTTCTAAACCATGGCATTTTCTATACTTCGTGTCCCAGCATGAGCAGCAGGCACACTGATGATGGCAATCAAGGTAATGAGGTAGGCTTCAGGCATGCCACCTTAGCAATCAGTCCTTTTCTTCACAAAGTCTCAAAGCACTTTCACTCCCCATCCTGTGATACTTTACTCACAGCCTTCTTTTGTGAAAGATTTTTAATCAACAAATGATTGTTAATATGTCCTACAACTCATATACTTACAATCAGGAGGCATCTTTTCCATAAATAGTGAATAATATTCTTGTACAAGTTGAAAATTTTCTTGATTAATACTTTCTTGCAAAGAAACATCTCCAAACCTAAAATTAGGGGAAAAAAGAGATTTATGGGATATAAAACAGCACCACAAATTAATACAGCCTACCCTTTTCTTTTAAATAGATGTCCTCCTGCCCTCTGACAACTAATGAGTACACAGGTTTAACATTGTAGCCTCCTAGAGTGCACTTCATCTCTGAGCACATTCAGTCTGGGTCCTCAGCTGTGTGCCTGTGCCCTTCTCATTCTCTGTCATCACAAAGTTGGTTCCTGTGTTCCATTTAGTATGCTGCAGTTATATACTTAACTTTTGTCTCTCTATAAAAGGATGCTTCCAATACGTACCTCCAATCAAATCTGTATTTTCCCTAGGTGCCAAGTGAGATCTCAGTGTAGATTTACTATTTCTTTCCAAACCACAAAATTAAATCATTTTCTTCTATTGATTATTTCTAAACCTATTTCCAACTTCTGCCACAAATTCAGACTGGAAATCTAAGTAGCACTAGGGGTCTCTCTCTTTCCTCAACTTTATCTATTACTCACTACTGTTTTCAAATTTTTGAACTTCCTACCTGGTAATTCCTCTTATAAAGATTTCCAGACACTTCAATGATGTGGCTCCAACCTCTCTTCCCTTTTACACCTATCTTTTAACATATTCTTAGAACATTACTTCAATCAGAAAATGTTTATTAATGTCAGCTGTGTATCAGGCAGTCCATTGTGCAGTAAGTTAAAAGTTAGAAAAATTAATCTGGCACATATTTCATCAGATCAAGTCACTAAACTTAAGTATTTCTCATCTCTCTATAGAAAGCAAGTCTATTCTCATTAGTGCGGCATCTTACTTCTACATAATGTTTGAGAAGACGCTTTTCATACCATTCTTTCTTACTAAGCATTATAATGCCTATGAGACTTCCTTCCATGTTATCTCCTCTGACTATACTGTCTTACCTTCCACGCCAGCTTGATGACTTACAATCCATCCTTCCACACCAGTGAAAGGCGGCTTCCCATCCAGCAGTGGTTCTTAACCTTCTGCATGCTGTGACCCTTTAATACCGTTCTTCATGTTGTGGTGCCCCAAAACATAAATTTTTTTGTGCTACTTCATAATTTAAATTTCGCTACTGTTACGAATTGTACTGTAAATATCTGATATGCAGGGTATCTGATATGCACCTTTCAGAAGGGGTGTGACCTAGAAGTTGAGAACCACTTCCCTACAGAAGGTGCCTATGCTGGAATCACATTCTTTCTTCACTAGTTTGGTCTCTTCATCTTTGGTTACAGTACCCAGAATATACACAAGAGAGTTTCTTTAGGGTTCTCTGACTTTGCCAGATGGTATAAGCACCTGAAGGGTTATTGGGCTAAAGGTTTGTGTTCTCACACAACTCATGTGTGGAAGCCATAAGCTCCAGTGTGTCTAATTTACTGCTGTGGCCTCTGAAACAAATAACTGAGATTAGATTATGACAGAAGAGTGAGCTATGACCTCATAGGATTAGTGTCCTTAGAAAATATGATGCCAAGTATCTCTGCCCTTCTCTTACATATATGTAAAGTAGAGGTCATGTGAGTATGTGGAGAAAGAGTTCACCAGAAACCAATGCCCTGAAACTGGCTCAGGTATTTCTCAGTCTTTTAACTGTGAGGAATAAATTTAGTCTTTAAAGCTGACTAGTCTTCTATCTTTATGCTAGTCAATGTTGTTAATACAATTAGCATTTGTTTATGAAAGAATGGCCACATAAAATATATGATTTGGGATAAATATGCAATAAAATGTAGTATTTTATATTAATTTTTATTTTTAAATATTAATCACAGGTTATTTACTTTGTATCCCAGTTGTAGCCCCCTCCCTCAATCCATCCCAATCCCACCTTCCCTCCCTCATCTTTTCCCTGTCCCTTTCCAAATCCACTGCTAGGGGAGGTCCTCCTCCCCTTCCATCTAACCCTAGCTTATCAGGTATCTTCAGGACTGGCTGCAATGTCCTCCTCTGTGACCTAGCAAGGCTGTTCCTCCCTCAGGGGGCGGGGGGAGGTAAAGGAGCCAGTCAATGAGGTCATGTCAGAAAGACATGCTCCCCTTACTAGGAAACCCACTTGGATACTGAGCTACCATGCACTACATCCGAGCAGGGGTTCTAAGTTATATCCACACATAGGATTTTTGTACTATATCTCACATGCTAGCATTGCCGGGAGAAGAAGAAAGTTCCAAATCAGAAAAATAGGGATCAAATAACAGAGGGGAAGTGATTTGCATGAATCAATAGTGTCTTGGTGTCAGAGTGCTAAGCAAACCGGCTTTCCTGCTTCCCTCAGCATCTCCTCTTATTCTATAATTTAGTCTTTTAAAAAACATCTTAAATCTTAAATCCTGTCACTCTTGTACAGTTTACAGGTAATTAAAAGGTACTTTTTTCATTTACAAGGGAGATAAAGGAAAGATGAATGCTTTCAAAATGAAGTAAATTATAGTGCAGCTAGAATGGCACAGACCATAAAATCTAGTCTAGTCTAGAGGCTAATTTGCCCTTGGAAATTCTAACTAGCTCTTTAAAAGTCTGTAAACAGGGAGTTGGGGGCCTCTCATAGGCGACACTCACAGGCCATGTATATATTTTGCTATTGGCATCAATATGCTTCTCATGGTTTTGACACATTTAAATTCAATAAGAGACATGATTCCTTCGCACACTTTGCCTTGTTAAAAGAAGCAACCTGGCAGGGCAGTAATTGAAAGAAAAATGCTCCATGTGCATCTATCTAAATTCTGTAAGCACAAATACAGTATTTCTTTGTATACACTAAGAAGAGAAGAAGGACCATTGAGCAGCATCTGTCTCAGGAAGCTTACCTGTCAGCCAGAGTCTGCTGCTCATTGATTCCAACATTAAACAGAACAGGGTGCACGTGAAGCAACTGGCCTTCTTTTATCTGCAGAGGGAGAGACTCAAACTCTGTAGCTGGAAGCTTGACTTCTACCACATAGTGTTCACTGCAGACAGCAAAGAACAGAGGAAAGAAACTGATTTGCTTTGTTTGTAGTTCACTGGGAGGAAAAACATCAGTAGAAAGGTTGGAATACAGCACCGACTTAGGCTTTTGTAGGTTATGTGCTTTCTTTCTATGTTCATTCATGGAAGGAATGAACACCTGTTTCATTGTTAAAATGTGTGACATGTGCAATGGTGGTTATGTGTATATCTACATTCTCAGCATTTCTCTGAATTCTGTAGGAAAGGGAGGCTATTTAGCCTATTTTTGAAGACCCCTGGGCCAAGCACATAGGTAGTCTCAATTCTGTTTTCCCTTATGATTAGGACCAGATCAGTTCTCCAAATATGGAAAATTAATATAATGATAGATTTTTTAAATATAACGAGGCTTAACAAACAAATCAGTAAATAAAATTGTTACAATTAAAGTGTGAACTGTCCCATAAAAACTATGGTGTTTTGGTCGGTCACCAGAGAGTGGTGATGTTTTGGGAGGTGGGTTAATTGGAGGATAAAGGCCACTGTCCATGAGTTAGGATACTTCATGTGTATGGAGTGTCCCTGCCCCTAGAGTACAGAGATGTGAAAGTCACATTCAGAGGCTCTGCATCATGGAGCCACCCACAGTCATGCCTTTCCTTCTCAAGAGACCACTTTAGCTCCAATGATGAGTCCAGATATGCCAGCCCTCCCTTGAGAGACTTCTTTTGAGGTACATAGTCATAAGGATCAGGACTAATACAAAATATTTCTCTTGGTGGAGTCAGATGGATAAACCTCCCCTGTTTGTGATGTCCAAATGGAAATAAAATAATTTAATTACTGAATATGTAATTAAACTATTTGCATTAAATTACATAGTTGGTGTTTGCGATTCTTTTGAAAATTTTATGTAAACAAACGTTTTCATTGGAAAATTTCATTAGAATGATTCTAAGCATACAATGCTGGAAATTTAGGATTCATAAAATGAACTCTAAACAGCTCTTTGCACTTGATGCAGGAAAGATGAGTGTAGACAAATAAAGGGTTGATCCTAAGAACTAGAGAAATTCATATACTTTCAGAAGCGGATGGAGTACGTGGGGTCCTAATCCATACATTGAGAAAAGAATAAGACAAAGAATGAGTCTCCTTTTGACAATCCTTCCAAATTGTCCAGTAAAACATTTTGCTAAACACTATTGATCATGGACTCATATTTGTTGGGTTTTGTTTTGTTTTGTTTTTCTTGAGCCTGCAGTCAGGGACATTGGCAGCACCCTCCAAAGATGGTCATTGTAATTTCCTCTGTCTATTTTTTCTTGGTGCATTTCTATAGACTGATTTTTATTTCAAGTGTTACAGGAATATCAAGACATAACTGAGTCAGCTGACATGTCACACATGTTTCAGCATACGTTGGTAATGTGCCCTATTAAACCATGTTTTAGAGTATCCACACACCACGTCACATTTTTCCTATGCATCCATGAGTGGACAGATCGCACACATTTTTTATTGTGAGTAGTCTCAATGCAAATATTTAGGTTAAAGCTTCTGGAGTTGGCAAATGCTTTGTTTCCTCTTGGGTATATACTTAGGAATTATAGTGTAAGTTTATATTTGATTTTTAAGGAAATTAGTTAACTATTTCCTTTATTTTTAGTTAAAATGTGATTACATCACTTCTTCCTTCTTTCCTTTGCTCCCTCTAAGCTTTCATATCCCCGTTACTTCTTCTAAAATTAATGTCCACTTTTTCTTGATTTGTGTGTGTGTGTGTGTGTGTGCAAGCATGTAAAAATATACAAATACAACTCATTCAGTTCATTTAATGTTGCTTGTATGTATATAATTTCAGGGCTCACCACTTGGTGTTGGATAACCAGTTAGGGTGCTCTATTTGTTTTCCTACCAGCAATGTAGGAAATTTCCAGAATATCCTTCATCTTTAGCAAATTAGTTATTACCTGAATTTTTAAGGTTGATGATTCTATTATGAGTAAAATATTATAAATGGGTAGTTTACTTCTTCCACTAACTAGAAATACTGAGTATGGTTTCATATTCTTCTTTTATCATTTATCTCCATTTAATCTGCCAATTTTTAAATTATATTTTAAAACCCTATTAATTAATTCCACCTAGTTCCACCCTCCTTCCCTCTACTCCCTCTGTGCCCCTCCCCTAGTCTGCCAATAGGGGAGGGTCTCCTCCCCTTCTATCTGACCCTAGCCTATCAGGTCTCATCAGAACTGGCTGTATTATCTTCCTCTGTGGCCTGGCAAGGCTTCACCCCCCAGAGGGAAGTGATCAAAGATCCAGACAAAGAATGACTCAGTGGAGTCCATGTTAGAGACAGCTCTTGTTCCCCTTACTAGGGAACCCATTTGGAAACTGAGCAGCCTATGAGCTACGCCTGAGCAGAGGTCTAGGTCCTCTCCATGCATGGTCCTTGGTTGGAGTATCAGTCTCTGCAGGATCCCCTGGGCCCAGAATTTTTGGCTCTGTTGGTCTCTTTGTAGAACTCCTGTCTCCTCCAGGTCTTTCTATCTCCTTCTTCTTCCATAAGATTCCCTGTACTCTGCTCTAAGTTTGGCTATGATTCTCATTATGTGCTTGAATACTCTGATGGGTAGAGTCATGAACTACTTTTGGCTATGAGTCTCATGATCTGCTTCAATCTCCTGCTGGATAGACTCTTTCAGAGGCCCTCTGTGATAGGTTTCTGTCCTGTTCCCTGTCTTTTCCCGCTTCTGATGTCTATACTATTTGCCCTTCTGAGTGAGGATTAAGCATCTTCCCTCGAGTCCTCCTTGTTGTTTAGTTTCTTTAGGACTATTGATTTTAGCATGCTTTATCCTATATTACATGGCTAATATTCACTTAAAGTGAGTATATACCATGTATGTCTTTCTGCTTCTGATTTACCTCATTTATTATTGAGATTTGAAATGCCTTAATATATTTTGAGAACAAGGACTTCAAAAATATATGACTTTTATTTGTTTTCTCTTAGTTTGTGGCTTGCATTTTCAAGTTATTAGTGATTTCCTTTAAAGGTGTGTATGTGTGTGTATGTGTGTATGTTAGTTTCATTGAGAAGGGACCCCATAGGCTCATGTTTTTTAGCACCTGGTTCCCAGCTGGTGGTGCTGTCTGGGAGGTTATAGAACCCTTAGGAGCCTTGTTAGAAAATGGGTCCCTTGAGCTAGGCTTGAAGAGGTTATCATGGGTCTCACTTCCGGTTCTCTCTCTGTGCCTCCTGTGCGCAGATTAAATGAGTACAGTGCCTTCCCTGCCTCCTCTCTGGAACTGTAAAACAAGATAAGCCTTATCTTTCCCAACATGTTACCTGTTCTATGTAGGAATATTTTATCACAGCTGAAGAAAATTGACATACAGAAACACAGACACATAGACAAAGACACACACAAACACACATGCTCAGGCACACAGACACACGCATGCACACAGTGCTGATAGTAGAACCTACACCCAGTTTTCTGCTGGGCTGAGGAGCAAACCGAGGTTGCTGAGCCTAGTATTCAAGTGCTCTACCAACTAAGCTTCCTTTCAGACAAAAGAGCTATTTGAGATGACTCTCATTATAGCAGAGAGGATTTATCCAGATTTTTTTTTTCTGAAATGATGTACTTCTTAGACAAGTTCTGAATATAAAATGCAGCTTGAAGAATGTCTTCAGCAAGAATACCCTATTATTTAAGCTCAAATGGCCTGGTAAACTTCTCCATGAATTGTGAAGGCAGTATCAGCTTGTCACATTTGATAATAAACTTCAGAATAATGTACACAGCTATGTTATTTCCAGGTGTGTTTGTGAACAATTTTCATTCAATGAATAACAAAGGATTCATTGATATCCAAATGAGACATTTATTTCACAGGGCTATATTTTCTTTCATTACCTGCCAGAGTTATCCTTCAACTACATGTGAGAAACAGGCTGTTTTGTACGCATTTTTAATACATAACTCTAAATAATTATTGTAGTTCACCTATCTCTTCTCCATCTTTCTCTAGCACACATATACATTGTGACCTAACACTATTTAAAAATCCAAGTAACTTCACATAGTACTTATATGTGCTAACATCAGATCAATTAAAATCTGGATGACTTCTGATTGAAAAAAACTTTTTATATAGTATAATACTTCTATTGGAAGTCTTTTTAACCCATCATCATTTATTATTATTATTTCTAGTACTTTGCCTGTCATATTCTGACCTTGGAAGCTCTTTATTTAAAACCCTTCTCGGAAATCTCACAATTCTGAAAGTGAATTGTCAAAAATAATTAAGAAAAATGTTGAAGTATGTACCCGACACAAGAATATATCCTTCCTAACATGTTGCTGCTTTTAACTGAAGTTAATTTCAAGTCATCTGAAGAATTATGAAGCTATTAGCTGAGCAATTCCTGCAAAAGTAAAAACACCCAGAGCTTTGGACTAGACACTAATGAAGAGAAGTAGGTTGCTGCTGCTAAGATTTCTTATCTTTCACAAGCATTATCATGTTTAACCTCATGACCATTTTACAAACACTCATGAGAGTGCAAGGAGATTTCCAAGACCTTCGTGTATCATGAAACCTACATTTATTTCTCACCCCAAGAAAGAAGAAAAAAAAAAAGAAAAAAAAAATCTCCAAACAGACCCTGAGCTATCCAAGGAAACTTGTCCAGAAAACACTGTGTGGATTGTAAGGCACCACTCACCGCCTTCCTGTGAGAATGGGCAGGACATCATTGGACTTGGCTTCAGTGATTTTAAATGCGACTTTCCTCAGATCTGAAATGCCAACAGCCATGTCCTCCAGCATTCCAATTTCATCACCTACAAGGGGAGAAAGGTACTTTGTTACTAAAAGATTATTAAAATAAAATTCTGCTCATTGCAGTGTCTCCCTGCTGGAATTCTTTTTCTAGCAGTTTAGTGAATGAGCTTCTCAGTGAGTCCATTCAGCACTTTCCCTGATCTGCTGAGAGGTTCTTCATCAGTGAAATAAGAATGGTTTCAATGGAGTACAGAAGCCAATGTTCCCTGTGAGGGAAGCAGAGTGCTCACCTTTGTTGGAAGGCTAGAAAGAGATTTCCAAGCTTGTTCTGAAGCAAAGTATCATTTAGACATGTTTTTATTGACAGCACTGTTATTTAAGTTTTCTTTTTCTTTTTTAATTTTTTTAAGAATAGAGAAAGATGCAATGATCATTTCATTAATTGATCAATTATCTAATACTAAAATCATCTTCCACATTGAAAAATATAGCCTGGAGATATAATATACTCTAGATTAGCACAATCTAATATAAATAGAATGTGAGTTACATACATTTTCTGGTATTCATTTCTTTAAAAGAATAAGATGAAATAAAGCAACACTGATTTTAATAATATATTGTATAGAATCCCAATGTATACAAATTACAGATTCAGATGAAAAGCAATAAAAACTTCTTAATATCTAATACAAAATCCTGTCTTTGCTAGTCTTTGAAATCTGATGTTAATGTCTGGGACACATTACTAGATGCATGTTGAGCTCTCCATAAACTCTTGGAGCTCCCGTATTGAACATCACAGTAGTAGACATAAGGCTGTTGTGTGTTTAAAATTCAACCAATGAAACCAATGTTGTCATTGGGTCTCTATACTTAAAAAAATCCACATTGCTGCATTGCTGGTCAAGAGTTCACTCTGAAATAATCCACAATTCTGTTTTCAAAACATAATTTGAATCCAAAGGAAATGGCCAAGGGAAATGAGTACAAAATTTAGAAGCTACCTTGTTTCTGTAATACTTGGCACAGAGAAGGTTCACTATTTATTTGGATCTGAAAAAACTGAGGTATTATCACTATAAATAGCAATAAGATCTTAATATGAACTCATACAATACTTACTGTAGGTACTTAGTAGTCCTTCATACTGTACTATCAAGCCCACTGTGTGAAGCTGCTGCAGGAAGTCAGGATCATGCAAACTTGTATGCAATTTGATGATAAAACCACAAACCAATCCAGCAAGCTAAGAAAAGAAATCATTCAAGAAATGTGCTGGGGTCAGTGATCTTTTTTCTTCAGTTTTTAAGCATTTTCAGACTTTTGAAACACCACAAGCTTACTTAAAATTTCTCAAGTGAATATAATAAAGCTGCTAGAATTTGTTCATATTTATTAAAATAAATTCATGGACTTTGATCTAGGATGGCATTGTCTAAGGATTTTGGAAGACAGAATTGAATGAAAGCTAGAGCTAGATAAATGGATTGTAGAATCAAAATGGGAAACCTTTGAATTGTATGCCTACCATCTAAAATCATGTCACCATTAAACTTTCCTAAGATTTTCAAATTATGCTATTATTGTCTTTTTCTGCCTGTGACTAGAGTCACTAACAGGCCATCATGAGCAAACAGGCTTAAAGGGGAGTGCAATGCCTGGTTAGCTACATCTGTCACAGGATCAGGCAATGCAGTAAATTGGTTAAAATATCCCTTTTTCACAGACTGCTTACAAAGTGAAGTATTGCTGTCTCCTCCCCTCCATGTACGTGACCTCTGAAACTAACTTGTGGGGAGGAAACTTGGGAGAAAAAGGAAAGCAGGGAGCCCTGTCCTTGTGGTAGATTGGTCTTGGAGTAGTGATTAGGGTTGGATATAGGCAAAGAGAGTAGTTCTGTCATTCTAATGAACAAGCCTTGCAGCCTTGCAAACTTATAAGTGAATGAATAGATCAATGTGAAACCCTGTCTTGAGACTTATGAGAAAGCCAAATAAACAAAGGATTATATACAAACATCCCATTTGTTGAGTTGTTGGCCATCACCTACAGTGCAAGGCAACAGTCCCTTTCTTTTCACCTATAGGCTGTCCCAGGGAATGAAACAAGTGGACAGTATCTCTTCCTCACAGACTCCATCCAATGTTCAAGCAAAATACACATTTCATATTGAGCTGTGTGCCTTTTAAGAAAGGGATACCCAAGGTTCAAAATTTGTCCATTCAGTCTATTTATTCATATAAACAAAACCAGGTACCAGAATTTCAAAAAGTATCTTTAAAAATAAAACCCTGAAAAGAGCTCCACGCCTATCAAGGATGGGACATGAGCAGCTCAATACTGTTCCATAGGAACAGCAGTGGACACCCACCGCCTGACTGAAGACAATGTCTCTCCTCAGAGTCAGCATCAGACACTGCGGCAGGCTGTAGGCAAGTTCCTGAAGCAGCACAAATGTCAGGGATTGCTTCGCCCGGCTCACCACTTCTCCCATGCACTCCTTCAGAGTAAGGATGAGTGGGTGCAGCTGTTCATACCAGTCCTCTGTGACAGGGAGTGTGGGGAAGAAGAGAAACAGTCTCTGAGTTTGGAACTAATATGTTTGGTGAACTTGTACAGCCTATCAAAGACTCATGAAGATTAGTGTTGAATATTTCTAAGTCCAGTGACTTCCAGGGACTCAAAAGTCTACAGGCAGTTTCGTCCTGGATCTGTGCACCTAGACACATATCAGACATGACCATAGGCAACCTTTCTGCTTCACTCTTCTCTAAAGTGGGCAGTACCTGTCAGTCTGTTAAAGGCATCAATTCCTTTCTATGCTGCAGCCAAAAATTTTGCTGGATTTCTGCCAAAGATTTCATAGAAACTTGACCATCAAATCAGGTCTTCTCTCATAGTGGCTCATCTGCTAATCTTTCCCTTGTTCTGCCAAACATGCACTGTTATCCCTAGGATCCATTCTTGGTTTTGCCCCAGTTTACTCTCTTCCTGCTTCCATCATACTTAGCTCATGTCCTTCCTCTGTAATATGGATGGGAGCTTTTTAATCAGTCTGAATTCCATTTCATTGTTCCATTTATATAGAATATATAAAGCAACAAAAGCCAATCAGGCACAACCATCACATGGAGAATAAATCTAAGTTACTGAAGAATCCTCCACAGTCTGACCTCTGCATGCTTATCATGTATCACCTTTGAAAATTGCTTGCAGTGTTTAGTGCTAAGAGTATTAAAATATCTCCCAACCTTCTCTACTTTCTCACACCAGGGGTTTTGAAAATATTCTTTCTTCCAGAGGTTTTTTTTTTAAAGACTTTTATTATTATCGTTTATTACAATTTATTCACTTTGTATCCCAGCTCTAGCTCCCTCCCTCATTTCCTCCCAGTCCCACCCTCCCTCCCACACCTTCCTCTGTGCCCCTTCCCTAGTCCACTGATAGGGGAAGTCCTCCTCCCCTTCTATTTGACCCTGGTTGATCAGGACTGGCTTCATTGCCTTCCTCTGTGGCCTGGTAAGGCTGCACCCCCAGCGGGAGGTGATCAGAGAGTCTGCCACTGAGTTCATGCCAGAGAAAGCCCCTGTTCCCCTTATTAGGGTACCCACTCAGATACTGAGTCTATGGGCTACATCTGAACAGGGGTTTTAGGTTCTCTCCATGCATTGTCCTTCCTCTGTGGAGATCCAAGGGCTCATTTTTATTGGCTCTGTTGGTCTCCTTGTGGAGCTCCTGTCC
>CM053744.1:108063661-108118406 GCA_028658305.1 Pachyuromys duprasi | reverse complement strand
CTCTCCCTCCCTCATCTCCCTCCTCCCAGCCCCCTCCAAGTCCACCAAGAGGGGAGGACCTCCTCCCCTTCCATCCAACCCCAGCTCATCCTGTCTCCTCAGGGCTGGCTGCAATATCCTCCCCTCCCACCAGGACTTTCTATCTCCCCCTTCTTTTATAAACTTTGGGCAGAGTGCAGGTACTTTTATGACAGATGCTTTCTTTTTCTCTACTTATCTTTCTGACAGTTTATCTTCTTCAAACTTAGTTTGAAACTATCCTCAAGCAAATTGGCTCCCTCAGATTTTTGTCTTTCCTGAAGCTTGGGTGTGGTCATCCCTTTCTGTGTAGCTTCATTATGTTACTGCTGCGAAAACCTTTTAAAAAGCTCAGTGAGGTGAAGACTTTTTTTTTTTACCAAATCTCCAGAAACTAGCAGAGGGCCAGCTTTTAGCAGGCATCCAAATTATCAAGGAATGGGTCAATTTATGAAAAATATGGTATGTGGTTTAGTAAAATGCAGGTATATATGAGAAAGCTAAATTTTGACATTGTTACAGTTTCTTTTTTTTTATTTTCCCAGATAATTATTTTTTAATTTTTAATTTTAATCACAGGTCATTCACTTGTAATCCAGCCATAGCCCCCTCCCTCTCTCCTTCCCAATCCTCCATTCCTCCCTTATCATCACCTCCCTGCCCCCTTCTGAGTACACTGATAGGGGAGGCCCTTCTCCCCTTCCATCTGACCCTAGCTTATCAGGTATCTTCAGGACTGGCTGTAATGTCCTTATCTGTGGCCTAGCAAGGTTGTTCCTCCTTCCAGGGGGGAGGGGAAGCTCAATGAGCCAGTCATTGAGTTCATGTCAGAAACAATTCTTATCCCCCTTACTAGGGAACCCACTTGGGTACTGAGCTACCATGGGCTATGTCCAAGCAGGGGTTTTGTTTATATCCATGCATGGTTGGAGAAACAGTCTCATAAAAGACTCCTGTGCCCTGATATATTTGGACGTTGTGGGGCTCCTGTCCCCCCTAGGTCATACTAACTCCCCCTTCTTTCATATGATTCCCTGCACTCTGCCCAAGGTCTGGTTATGAGTCTCAGCATCTGCTTTGATACACTGCTAGGTAGAGTCTTTCAGATGACCTCTACAGTGGGTGCCTGTCCTCTTGTTTTCTCCTGCTTCCATTGTCTATCCCCTTTGTCTTTCTAGGTAAGTATTGATTATCTTACCCCTGGTTTTCTTTCTTGTTTAACTTCTTTAGGTGTACAGATTTTAGTATGTTTATCCTATCTTGTAGGTCTAGTACCACTTGAGTTTCAAATAGTGTTTTAAATAATTATTCATGTGACTTTGTGTATGGGTACAATATATGTACATGTGTGTATAGGTATGTGTGTCTCTGTCCCTGTGTAGAAGACAGATGTTAAGGTCTTTAATCCACTTGGACTTCAGTATTGGGCAGGGTGATCTATCTGAATTTTTCTAAATGTAGACATCCAGTTAGATGAGCACCATTTGTTAAACATGCTGTTTTTTTTTTTTTCCATTGTATGGTTTTTACTTCTTTTTCAAAAATCAAGTATGTGTAGGTGTGTGGGTATATTTTAGGTCTTCTATTCAATTCCACTGATCCATCATTCTGTTTCTATTCCAGTACCATGCAGTTTTTATTACTATTGTTCTGTAGTACAGCTTGAGATCAGGGATGGAGATACCTCCAGATGATCTGTTGTACAGGACTGTTTTAGCAATTCTGTTTTTTTTTTTCCCATATGAAATTGAGAATTGTTCTTTCAATGTGGGTAAAGAATTGTGTCAGTATTTTGATGGGGTCAAAGGACTCAACATAAAACCAGACACACTTAATCAGTTAGAAGAAAAACTGGGGAAGAGCCTTGAACTCATTGGCACAGGAGACAACTTCCTGAACAGAATACCAACAGCACAGGCTCTAAGATCAAAAATCAATAAATGGGACCTCAAGAAACTGAAAAATTTATGTAAAGCAAAGGATACTGTCATCAGAACAAAACGACAGACTACAAACTGGGAAAGGATCTTCACCAACCCTATATTTGACAGAGGGCTAATATCCAGAATATATAAAGACCTCAAGAAGCTAAACAGCAACAAATAAAGTAATCCAATTAAAAATGGGGTACAGGGCTAAACAAAGAATTCTCAATAAGGGAATATAGAATGGCAGAGAAACACTAAAGGAAATGTTCAACATGCTTAGTCATCCAGGAAAAGCAAATCAAAACAATCCTGAGATTTCACCTTACACCCATCAGAACGACTAAAATAAAAAACTCAAGTGACAACACATGCTGGAGAGGCTGTGGAGAAAGGGGAACCCTCCTCCATTGCTGGTAGGAATGTTAACTTTTAGAACCACTTTAGAAATCAATCTGGTGCTTTCTCAGACAATTAGGAATAGTGCTACCTCAAGATCCAGCTATACTACTCCTAGGCATATGTCCAAAAATGCTCAAGTTCACAAACAGGACATTTGTTCAAACATGTTTGGAGGAGCTTTAATTTTAATAGCCAGAACCTGGAAACAACCCAGATGTCCCTCAACAGAGGAATGGATACAGAAATTGTGGTACATTTACACAATGGAATACTATTCAGCAATTAAAAACAAGGAAATCATGACATTTGCAGGCAAATGGTGTGATCTAGAAAAGATCATCCTGAGTGAGGTATCCCAGAGACAGAAAGACACACATGGTATATATTCACCTATAAGTGAATACTAGACCTTAAAAATAGGATAATTATACTAAAATCTGTACACCTAAAGAAGCTAAACAAGGAGGACTCAGGGTAAGATGATCAATCCTCACTTAGAAAGACAATTGTGATAGACATTGGAAGTAGGAGAAAACAAGAAATAGGACAGGAGCCTACCACAGAGGGCCTTTGAAAGACTCTACCTAGCAGTGTATCAAAGCAGATACAGAGACTCATAACCAAACCTTGGGCAGAGTGCAGGGAATCATATGAAAAAAGGGGGAGTTAGTAAGACCTGGAGATGATGGGAGTGCCACAGGGACCAAATATATCTGAGCACAAGGGTCTTTTCTGAGACTTATTCTTCAACCAAAGACCATGCATGGTAATAACCTAGAACACCTGCTCAGATGTAGCTCATGGCATCTCAGCATCCAAGTTGGTTCCCTAGTAAGGGGAACAGGGACTGTCTCTGACATGAACTCAGTGGAGGGCTCTTTGACACGCCCCCTTCCACCAGGGGGGAGCCTTGCTAGGCCACAAATAAGGACATTGCAGGCAGCCCAGAAGAGACCTGATAAGCTAGGGTCAGATGGAAGGGGAGAATGACCTCCCCTATCAGTGGACTTAGAGAGGGGCAGGGAGTAGATGAGGCAGGGTGGGTGGGATTCGAAAGGAATGAGGGAGGGGGCCTCAGCTGGGATACAAAATAAATAACTTGTAGCTAATATAAAAAATAAAAATAAAAAACAAGGAAATTATGAAATTTGCATGCAAATGGTGGGAACTAGAAAAGATCCTCCTGAGTGAGGTATCTCAGAAGCAGAAAGACCCACATAGTATATACTCACTTATAAGTGTATATTAGACATAAGGCAATCATGCTAAAATCTGTACATCTAAGGAAGCTAATCAAGAAGGAGGACCTTGGGTAAGATAATCAATCCTCACTCAGAAAGGCAAATGGGATGGACATTGGAAGAGGGATAAAATAGGGAACAGGACAGGAGCCTACCACAGAGGGCCTCTGAAAGGTTCTATCCAGCAAGGTATCAAAGCAGATGCTGAGACTCATAGCCAAACTTTGGGCAGAGTGCAGGCAATCTTATGAAAGAAGGGGGAGATAGAGAGACCTGGCGGGGATAGGAGCTCCACAAGGCAAGCAACAGAATCAAAAAATCTGGGCACAGGGCTCTTTTATGAGATTGATACTCCAACCAAGTACCATGTATTGAGATAACCTAGAACCCTACATAGATGTACTCCATGGCAACCCAGTCTCCAAGTGGGTTCCATAGTAATGGGAACAGGTACTGTCTCTGACATGAATTCAGTGGCTGACTCTTTGAGCACCTCCCCCTGATGGGGGAACAGCTTTACCAGCCCACAGAGGAAGGCAATGCAGCCAGTCCTGATGAGACCTGATAAGCTAGGGTCAGAGGGAAGAGGAAGAGGACCTCTCCTATCAGTGGACTTGGGGAGGAGCATAGGAGGAGATGAGGGAGGGAGAGTAGGATTAGGAGGCGATGAGGGAGGGGGCTACAGCTGGGATACAAAGTGAATAAACTGTAATTTATAATAAATAAATACATTTTAAACATAAATAAAAGTTACCAATTAGGAAACTAAAAAGAAAATGACAGATGTTAACATCATGCATCTTCCTCAGTTGCTCCCATTTTATATTTTGAGACAGTCTCAGGCTGAACCTGATACTCTCTCATTAGTTAATGTCTCTAGCCAGTGAGTTCCAGGCTCAATCTTTTCACTCTGATTTCCAGTGTTGAGACTGTAGGTGTACCTCACTATACTTGGCTTTTTTTCTGGTGTGCTCTTGGATTTTGTTTTACAAATCTTAAGTAATGGAGAAGGAGTGGCGAGATTAGATCCAAATTAATGTATTCACTTCAGCTTTTCAACGCAAAACATTTACTCACTGAAAAATTTCTCGAGCATCAAGTAGTTTTTTAAGTCAAAATAACAATTGAAAACAATTAGGGTACTTACATGTCTAGATTTCTAATATGTATCAACTACATAATTATTAATCTGATACATGATATAAGAAGAAAGTATATCTTATTTCCATTTACTTTAATAAAAAGTCTTGAGAAATGTTAAATACAAATTTTTAACATTGTGGCATTCTATAAAATACAAATTAATAGTGGGATGACAAAGACAACTTAATGTGATTGGTGGAAGATGGAGAAAGTCATTACCAAGTAAGTTTGTGATAACATCATATTCTCAGGACAAGAGGAATCATCTTCAAAAGAGGGTTGAAAGGTCAGTAATCAGTTAAGACCATGGAAGAACCATAAATAATGATAAAAAAGAATCATATGAGGACTGTGCTCTGTTTACTATTATTTTTTTGCATTTTCTTTTTTTATTTTATTTTATTTTAAATTTATTTATTTTTATATCAATCACAGGTTAGGTACTTTGCATCCCAGGCGTAGCCCTCTCCCTCATTCCCTCTCACCCTCCCCATCCCTCCCTCATCTCCTCCCTGCCCCCTCCAAGTCCACCAATGGGGGAGGACCTCCTCCCCTTCCATCCAACCCCAGCTCATCCTGTCTCCTCAGGGCTGGTTGCAATGTTTACTATTATTTATTTGATGTTGTGATATAATGAGCTAAATGACCTAATCCAAATGGTTGAGAGATAATGAGTGATTTCCAACTTCACACAGAGATAAATACTATAATACGAAACAGAACATTCTGTTTCATCTTTCCAAATGATATTGTGGACTTAAGTGTTAATAATGGAAAAGAAAAAATACACTAGAGCAGAAGGAATTCAAGGAAAGCTTATTACAGTTAGTCACTTGACAAAGGGTCTGCTTATATCTCAGGATGAAATATGAACAGTTGTTCAACTGAAGCTATTAATTTTCACACCATTGATTATGTAAGAAAAAGGGAAAGATCACTTATTTTCATAATAAATGACATTTCAGGCACCAACAATGTCCTATGTTACTATATATCTTCTATTATGTATATTCTCATTCTTTATCTGACACCCTAAATATGAAAGAATAGTTGTGTATGTGTATGTGTGCTGATATAATCCACCCTTACACATAAGAATACTAGGAGAAGTAAATTCCCATAAATTTACTCATAGTTCATTGTTGAAAATTAAGTACAAATCAATTCTGTTCTGTGATTGGTGCTGTCAGATTGAGGTTCCACTGTACAATTACAAAGCAGAAAATACAGCTTTTGTGCAGTAGGTGGAGCTGCTTTATCAGGCTGAAGTAGAACTACTTTGTCACTCATTTTATTCAAGAATTAATAAAACATTTTCTTGTATATTTGCATAGTTCTCAAAAGAACATGTATATATTGCTTAAACACCTTGAATCATACTATCCCATGTCAATGGGGTAATCATTTGCTCGGGTGTGTGATATGCTCTTTCTAGTTTGGAAACAAAAAGCCAATGTGTCTATGGTTTTGTCCTTGAACAAGGTTCTCAATTCAAATGAAATAACGCTGTTTACTTTTCTTAAAGCTTTTTGAAAATAGAAGCTCCATAGAGGCCACTTTTAAACTTCAAAATGAGAGATTGGGAGACAGAGGAGGATAAAGTAGAGAGGGATAGAAGTAGAAACAATGAAGAGAAAGACATAAAGAGACCTTTCTAGTTCTACTAGCATAGGGATACAAATAACTGGTTTTCCAAGCCCAAGAGAAACAGGAGCTACTTCTTCCAATAGTGGCATTCCACAGTCTCCATTTAATATGACCTCTGACCATTTATATAAAATGGCAACTATATACTTATGGTTATATTTTAAGAGGAATAAGATATAGGAAGACATTAGTTATGAACGAAGAGTTGGAAGTGTTTGAGCATAGTAAGGTGTCTTGAAGATGATACTACGCTTTCTATGGAGACACACAAGCCAGAAAGGAAACAGATGCTTATCTTTTAAAAAGAGAAACAATCAGCTAAGGCAGTAGATAATGGACATTATTGCAGTAAACGGCAATGACTACAGTTTCTTTCCCATGTCAACATCCACCCCATTCTGTAAATCCCAGGTTCTGATATGAACACAATAGGCTATGATGGGACAAACCAGGCTGAGTTCAGGTCACAAATGGTCTGTTTGCTGTGATGAACATCAACGTCATTTTTACAAAGAGCAAACTATGCTTCCATTTTCTTGTTAAAACTGATGGTTGTTTAGGGGGACAATCTCAGTCTTCACATTTATTTTATTTCATTCAAATTTCCCCATTTGCATGGTGGCTGTTTTGACCTTCACATAAAACAGTCTCTTCGTATTATGTGGTCAAAGTAAAAATCCCTGAATATACTTATGAAACTTTCCTGAGTTTAGCTTTCCCACTTTACACACATGTATGAGCATGTGTGCATGAGACGCCTCTAGGAGGCAGGGAAATTGTGCTTGCAGCATGGTCCCCACATCAGTACTTCACACAGTTTGCCAGCTTTGCAGTCCTTGAATTGTGGAGCTCTCGTGGACTTCCTTCAGCGACAGAGGAAAACATGAATAGAATGTTTTAGTGTCTCCATAAAAACTTGCTGAGATCCTTAACCCTGAGACCAACAAGCAGAGTCTTTTCCCTAGGAAAACGTAAAGTCTGTGTGGCTTAGCTGAGCTTGCCCTGAGCTCTGTAATGGGAGCTGGAAACCATCCAGGCAGATTTCTGCTTCTCAGCCCTTTATAGCTTTCTCTAATGTATTCAAGTGAAACTAGCTGAAGGATTCAGTGAATGACTGCTGGGTGCCGCCCTCCCCTCCACACACCAGCTATTTCCTGTATAGGATGTGTATGTCCTTTGAGCTCAATGACTCTTATGTTACTCGGGAGAAAAATAAAAGGGCCATGTAGCAACAAACTGTAGCAACGGTGTAGGTATAATGCTGTCCTGCCAATTTCTAAGCCAATTTCTGCTCAGGTGTTTTATTTTCTCTCATCGTTTAATATAACGACACAAAAGCATGTATCTATTTTCATTTTTGTTATCACAACTTTCAGATACAGCGAAGGGGAGGAAAAGCTAAAAGGTTGTGTAGCCACTAAATGCTCTGCAAAGAGCAGAGAGAAGATGCCCAAGCTCTACTCATTTTCTCAGGGACTCCTATGAAGCCACACAGCTGGAGTAGCTCCAAAGGGAACTGACAAAATTCCTAATGGTTTTATATGAAGGCAGACCAAATCCTTATCCAGTCTGTGCATTATTTATAAACAAATCCCACTTACTACAGAAGTGAAAATACGTTCATGGTTGGGTGGTAAGGACAGGAGATGGGGATGGGTGTCTATGCTCTTAGAATTTCCCTTGACTTTCAAAAGCCCACATCCTACATCAGCAAAGATACAGCTCTTTCAGAGGCCCTCTGTGTGAACATGTGTTAACTCAGCTCTACAGTGTGAAGATGTGAACACTATATTATTCATCATCATGATCGTGGGAAGGTGAATTACTGAGAAGCCTTCCCTCTGCACAAACTTACAGCAAATATCTTTGTATGAATCAATACATGTGACCAGCTTTAATCATAGACCTACACACCCACCCTCTGGAGGCCTCTATAACAGACATATCCTAGGGGAAAAGAACACAGAAATCTTGTTAATTACAGACAGCAATGGGTAATTGAGAAAAGAAAAGTATCTGCTGGGACTTTACTGCTTGAAAGTTCTTTTCGTATGCTTTAAGTATTTTCTTCCTGGGCACCTTGCCCCCCCTTTTTGAGCTTATGATTCATTTCCTATCTCTTATTCAGGAACTGAAAGCTCAATTTACATTTATCTTACCCTAACAAGTACTAATTTGGCTTCTTTTCCTTGCCCACTGTATTAGTCAAAATATAATGACCTTGAAAAAATGTCTATTTTGCCTAAAAGCTTTGCAGTATCCAGTCTAAGGCTGATTAAATCCATTACTCTATAGTGGGCACCCTTGTGACAATCACAGAGAGTATGGAAGAAGCACATTGTTCAGATCATAGCTGCGAGTCTAAAGAGGAAATGGAAGACAACTCTTTTCCAAATACCTCTTGGGAGCACATCACTAATGATGTAAAGACTTCTCATGGGGTCTGACCTCCTGAAGGCTCCATCAACTCCAACGGGTGGTGCACTAGGGAATAAGCCTTTACCATAAACAGATATTCAGATCGAAACCATAGTACTATTGATTTGCTTTCACGGAGCTATCTTGAGAAGTGCAGTTTTGTTGGATCACAATGGACTGCATGTATGTGTGTTCTGAGAAGCATAGTGATATTGGTACTATGCCGCTCCTAACTGAGATGACTCAAGGACCCAGAGAAGTAGGAATTTGATGCAATGAATGCTGCACATTGTGCTTGTTGATTTTTTTAGGGACTATTATTGTATCACACAGTGCAGGCATCTATATGCTAGAACACATTCTCAGAATTCAGAGAACAACGGTGGAATGAGTTCTATCCTACCTGTATGTGGGTTTCAGTAATTAAAACTCATACTGGTTTTATGGAACTCACTGTACCCACTGAACTCTTCCTACCTGTGCTTGTTAATTTTGAAATTTGATTTAGTGGGATTGATGTGGCTAAGATTATTAAGTCAAATACCTGGGACCTTCCCAAAGATCTCCTAAAGGAAGACTGGCCCCTAGTGTAGGCTACACCAGAACAGACAGGTATCAGATAGACAAAAGAGCAAAAGGATAAAGCCTAATGGAATGAGCATATTTCTCTCTACTTCCAGGCTGCCATGATCTGAGCTATTCCGCTACACCATGCCTTGCTCACCATCATGAGCTGAAATTTCTTAAACTATATACTACTCTCCCTTAAACTGCTTTTTAAAATTATTTTATTTTATTAATTACAGTTTATTCACTTTCTATCCCAGCTGTAGTCCCTTCCTCCATCCCCTCCCAATCTCACTCTCTCTCCCTTTTCTTCTTCTATGCCCCTCCCCCAGTCCAATGATAAGGGAGGTCCTCCTCCCCTTCCATCTGACCCTAGTCTATCAGGTCTCATCAGGACTGACTTCTCTGTCTTTCTCTGTGGACTGGTAAGGCTGTTCCCCCTCAGGAGGAGGTGATCAAAGAGCCAGCCCATGAGTTCATGAGCTTGTCCCTGTTCCTATTTTTGGGGAATCCTCTTGGAAACTGAGCTGCCATGGGCTACTTCTGTGCAGGGGTTGTAAGTTATCTCTATGCATAGTCTTTGAAGTATCAGTCTCAGAAAAGACCCCTGTACCCAGATTTTCTGGTTCTGTTGCTCTCCTTGTGGAGCTCCTTTTCCCTCCAGGTCTTTCTATCTCCCCCTTCTTTCATAAGCTTCCCTGCACTCTGCAAAAAGTTTGGAACCCAGATGTCCCTCAGTTGTGGAATGAATATAGAAATTGCGATACATTTACACAATGTAATACTACTCAGCAATTGAAAACAAAGACATCATGAAATGTGCAGGCAAATGGTGGGATCTAGAAATGATCGTCCTGAGTGAGGTATCCCAGAAGCAGAAGACACACATCGTATATTATCACTTATAAGTGGATATTAGACATATAATATAGGATAACCATACTAAAATCTGTACACCTAAGGAAGCTAAGCAAGAAGGAGGACCCTGGTAAGATGATCAACCTTCATTCAGAAAGGCAAACAAGACAGACATCAGAAAAGGGATGAAACAGGAAACATGAGTACCTAAAACCATGCTACTCATTGTCTCAAAGGGCTTCCACAATGCTAAATTCAAAGTCATTCCTCAATCCAGTTTTTCTCAATGCGTTTAACCCTGGGTTATAGGATGCCACAAGTCCTAACTTGCCATGGTTTTTCAACTAAAATGGTGCTGTTCTTCTACTTCTTTCTTATCTACTAGTACTGACATGTCCTCGGGAATAATCTACAGATAAAGTCCTTATTCTGTGAACAGTCCACATGTCATTGATATTCTAGAATATATTATTATCTGTTTGTTGGAACATTGGTTTCTTGTATCAAATGGCATAGCTGATATCTGCATGTCCAACTTAACGCTGTTTAGATATATTCCTTTCCACAACTTTTATCCCATCTAGAATTTTCTATAACTCATACATGGACCATTCATAATTTCAGTTGCTCAAGCCAAACATTTTTAGTTATTTTTGATGTCATGTTTCTGTTTGAACTATCAGAAAACCTCATTGTAATAACAGTTAAAAAAGGCACAGACTCTCAGTGCTGTTTTATCCCCTCCCTGTTTAGGAACTGTGTCATGTCTCACCTATGCAATTGCACTGGATTTCTTACTTGTTTGTACCAGCTTTGATTCTTTCCATTTACATTCCAATTGCAATGTAAAACTCTGTATTTCTATTTATGTTGCATTGGGTTAATCACTTTTAATCTTCTCAACTGCTCCTCAGCTTTCCAAGAGTAAAACAGAATCTGTAGAGATGTCAGAAATGCTTCCTTTTTGAGTTTACCACTTGAATTTCATTTTTTCCGCTTGCTTCTCATTTAACTCATTGATACTCTAGCTGTGATATTTTCTGGATATGGCAAGCACATGTTCCTACCAGCTATTTTCTGCATTCAGTAATCCTTTCCTTTTTATTTCCCTTTTATTTCCTGTGTCTTTGCCCAAACATTAACTTATTAATGAAGTCGTTGTCAACTGATTATTTCACAACCCCAATCACTTCAAAATTCTTTTATTGCTTCGTATTTTCCAACAACTTTGTCCCATCAACCAATCAATGCACCATTTTCTGCTCCCCATCCCTCATGTTAGTTTCCAACATCTTTTACCTACCAAAACACACTTGAGGAGGAGTGTTCTGCCTGCTTTCTTCATAGTTTTACCTTCTGTGTCTAAAATAGTGCCTGGCACACAACAGTTACCCAGATAAAATATGTTGAGCAACTTTAGAAACACATGGTATCTCTTTTTCCTCAATACAACTTTAGAATTAAATTTTTTCATTATTATTATTATTATTATTATATAATCACCATTTGGCTGAAAAAGTAAGGCTCCGAGAATTACAATGGTTTTCCAAAGGTTAGTGTAGACTCACAAGTAAACACAACACTCTACACCTGCTAAGTATCTTCTGAGTATAGCCCATAGCTATGCTATATCTTAACATATAATTGTGCGATTTTAAAATAAAACAATAATTTTTTGAGAGGAATATTCAATTTAAAATGATCTCTTGTTCAAATGTTATTGAATTTTTATCATTATAGATAACAGATGTGGTTCTCTTAGATCTTAATACATCTATCAAGTGATTAAAATTATAGTATAGAAGCCATCTTAGCTACTCAGCAATTAATTTTAAAATCCCAAATCAATGATGTGTATGTTATAATGAGATTGTGGCCATTCAATATATAGAAACCCATAGAATTCAATAATCCTATTTAAGCCTCTTTAAGAAATCAAGCCTTTTTTAATATGATAAGGCACTAAAACAATTACCTATTATAAAGCCCAAGTTCTTAGGAGATAAGTACCTTTACATATGTGTAAATGTGTACATACATTGAAGACATAAACTGAGCATTTCTGGTGAGTGGTAGATGCAGAGACAAGGATGGCATCTTTATTCTGTCATATAAAGCACTCATTATTTATCAGTAATTGTATGCTGGAGATTCAGTGATAAATTGCAATGCTTGGCATTTTTCTCACAAAGCTGAACTTAGTAGGGGTTGGCATTTAGAACAGCATGTATAGTCAGAGATTTGGTCATTACAAAAGAATTGCCAATAAGCTAGTCTTATTCAGACTGAAAATACATCTTACGTGGCTTTCACGTGTTTAAATAATTTTAACCCTTAAAACTTGAGATGTATTATATAAAATTTCTAATTTACTTAAAGAAATCTTAAATGATGATAACCTTTGGCCTGTCCATATCCCACTGAGGAACTGGCAGGCTGGAGTCAGAATAGTGACCACTTCTGAAGAGAGGCTCTCTGCTAGTTTGGTCTAGTTTCCATTCATTCCCTGGATTTGTTCTTATTATCCTGCATGATGCCTTTGTGCCTTTGTGTTTGCAAGCTCTACAAAAAGTGCAGCTATAGAATTGGCCATACCAGTGAAAACTACTAGAATCCTAGGGCTTTATTTAAAAAGCTATAAATAAGCTTTCTCTTTTCTTTCTCAGTGCTGCTGTTGCTGACCTGTCACAGTGGTTGGAAGTTTTAACTCACTTGCTCATGTCACACTCCCTTGGGCATGGGGGTATGTGAGTGCCAAGCCTCAAAGACCCCAGGATGACCATGACTTTACAGGAAATATAATTTCCCTCAGGTAGACATATGAATTCCTTCTGACCAGATAGTGGTGGAAAGGTTGGGCAGACACTGCCAAAGCATCCATAGGTGAGGATATGGTAGAACTCATGAATCAGATCCCCAAGTCCTAGAACAGGCTCCATTTTCCCACTGAACTTCACTGATGAAAGAAACCCAGTGATGTCACCAGGAATATCAGTAAACAACCACAGAACATTAAGCTCAGAACACTGAATTCTCCTTGGGGAAGAATCAATTACACTGAAGCCACCTCAGGGAAGGTATGGCAAAGGATGTAAAGGTTTGGCCTATGGGAGATGTAGTAGCAGCTTTCAAGGTCTCACAGTGACAAGCACAAGGTCTTCTGGGTCCGTGGTATATTAGTATGAAGAATGAAACAGTGAGGAAGAAGAGCATGTCAAAACCCTGCAACTAGACACATGGGGTTAAAAATGATGGGCACTTGTAAAATAGGGAAAGGCTTAGCAAACAAGTGATGCTGACCTGTGACTAAAACAGAGCACCTTACAACATCAAGCAAAGACATAGACAGGGGAGTCCACAGGGGCAGCTACCACTGAAACGCATACACCTTTTTTCCAAGAGCCATTCTAAGAACCCCAGATTCTTTCTGACAGAATCTGACAGAAGGTAGGAAGTCTTCTGTCCAAACTGGAATCAAAATGCTGTGATTTTTAGAGAAATTGTTAATTCTGTCTATGAAATGGGGAATGCCAAATCTGCCCCCAATGGATCGTAATGAAGAGGGAGGGGGAAAAGATGGTTTGAAAGTGTTCTGTCCCATACATGTGAGCACAGTCTACTGTCCCATATGTTTGAGCAGTCATGTGAGCTGCAACTGTGATTCTTATCATTCTTTAGATACCTGGGATTGACATCATAACTATGCTAGCTCTGTGTCAGCATAGCTTTGCATGGCTTCATGACTGCACACTATACTGCAGGAACCTCACTGCTGGTTTGAACATGCTCACTGTTTAGTACATTAGGACAAAAAAAGTCCAGTTTTACAGGATTCCACAATGCACCTGGGCAATACAGAGAAATGAAGACTATGCAACAACTTCATATCTGGGTGACCAAACAAATCTCCCAAAGAGCAAGGATCAACAAAGATATTCAAGTAGATACAGTTCTTTTGGCCTTGTGTTTCAGGACCTGTATTCAATTCTATTTTCCTATCATTCTTGCCAATGATGTTACAAGTAGAAAGGGATGTGTATAAAATGTGAATAAAATTAACCTGAGTGGGACAGTAGATATGATGGATGAAAAAAAAACAAAGTATTTATTAGAGTGCACTTTCAATAGTTTCAAACTGCAGTCATGGCTGGATATCCATCTCTGCAGCAGCATCAAGATAAGTCATTTTAATCTCCTAAAGCCACCAATATTTCACAATATCTAGCACAGAGTGATGCTTAAATGTTTCTTAAATCTTGAAAACACACGAATAAGTCAGTCTAGTAAGGCTTATGCCTACCAATATTATTTCTAATAAAATGTGGCTGCCCAAGCAGCAGCCATGGTTTTAGATATCATTAATATCAGCAGTAACTAAGAATAGAGAGGTGACTCCCTATATTGCTCTGCAGTGACGAGAAGATACAGTACCAGTGCTTATTTCTGGGGAAAAAAGAAAAAAAAAAACAAGATAAATGAGCAAAGCCTTTGAGAGAAGCAACTGCTGAGGTCTTGAGGCTATTCCTGTGAAAAATGCCCTAAAAAGTACCAATTCAAACACAACGTGATGGTTGTTTTCAGATATAATTTTGGCTTAATGTGGGAAAAAACATAAAATTGGTCTATTTATTGCAAAGGATTGCATCTGGGCCAGTAAGCAGAATTAAAGGAAGCATATTCAGATCACTGTCTGGAATTTAATGCACTAGAAAACAAAATGGTGTTTCCTGTAACCACAGCTGTGCATTGCAGCCTAGGCTGGGATTGGCAGAGATACTGTAGGTAAGCGTCTTAACATAATTCAGGATATTTAATTATATAATAATTAAGTTCACATCAAAATCTAAGAGTTTAATAGTCTCTGATTTAATCTTCGCAGCCTCAATTTATTATGAAATTGAAGGCATGTGGCACTACGCAGAGAGATGTCCATAATTGTGTTTACATGTACTGAAAGTAACGGGCCTCTCTGTGTTCACTTAGACACTCACACATAGATACATAAACACATACAAATGTATACACACATACATATAAATACAACACATATGTACATATATACATACACACATACATTCAACACACAGAGATATATACACATACAAATATACACACATACATATATACATAATATACGTATACTACATACATACACATAGATACACAGATATAAACACTTATATTCACACAAACATAAATGCTGACCTTTGGAAAATATATTTCACTATTTAAATCTAAACATTAGAGATTCTACACTTCTTCCAGTACTATTTATATTCATGCTGAAAGAAATGTGTAAAGCAAGTCAACACTGTATCTCAACATGAAGTAAACATTCCAGCAAAAGAGCAGTCACAACAAATGTAAAACAATGCTGCTATGTTAATATGTTGTAAAAAGAAAAAAACAACTCTGGAAAGAAATATATGCAAATGGAAGAGGACAGGACAAGTGCACTGGCATTTTAGACTCTCAGAGTAACTGTTGTAAATGCACATCAGCAAAGCACACAGATGAAGCTGGATGGAAAGAGTGAACAGAGGCAATGAAATGAAATCCAGCCTAAGTTTGACTTATGCTATGAAATTTAAAACTGTATCATACTACAAAGAGCAATCAAAACATGTTACATAACAAAATCCCAACAATGGTTTTAAAATGTTTGCAGATTTTAATTTATAAAGAAGCAGGCTGTAATGCATCACTAGCAGGGTCAGCAAGGTTCTCAGGGCATAAAAGCCTGATGACCTGAGTTTGACCCCAGGACTCATTTAGTGGAAGGAGGGAGCCAACACTCTGTAGATTGTCTTCTGACCCAAAGCATGTCATGGTATGTTCCCCACAGCACAAACAACAAACAAATGGAAAAAATATTAGTTTAAGAATCTGAAGCTGATGGGCTGCTTGGTCCTCAAGTGGTTCCCCTAACAATTGAAGTTGGGGCTGTCTCTGTCTTGGACTCGATTGCCTTCCTCTGGATTCTAGCAGAGCTACTGGGGGGGTATGGAAAAAGTGGGTGGGAGAGTGGGACTAGGAGGTGAGGAGGGAGTGGAGTTGCAATTGGGATGTAAAAGTAACAAATTAATGAAAAAATAAAAAAGGAATCACTAACAGTGATTTTGCAAAAATATCAGACAGTACCAGTCATGTCAGATGTATAATACATATTAGATGATAGAAATCACTCAGTTCATTGAAAGAAATATATACATGTCATTTTTCTTCTACTGCTGGTAGATATGGATAAATATGAGCCCATTGAACAAACTGATTTCATTATTAAGGAAAATATTGTGAAGATAGCATCCAGTAACACATTTTACACTGTTATACTTACCATGTAAGCAAAGATGTAATTGTTTTTAAAAAGTCAAATGTGGCATGGAATCAGAATGCTCTTGAGAGTGCTTGATAGACGTTTAGATTCAGGGTCTACTGTTATGGGAAATTGTGTCTGTAAACCAGATATTGGATCTAAGTGTTGGTATCCAATGAAAGCAACAAGATTCCTTGGAGACTGTCTGAACCTAGAGAGCCCTTTAGCAAGGAGCTAAAAATAGTCTGTTGCTGAATACACAATGATTTGAACTCAAAATAAATAATAATGATACTAGTTTGTGAAGCAAAAAATAAAGAAGCATGTATGAGTCCACAGTGATAAAAATGATTAGTTGAACAAATAATGCCTTGGAGGAAGGGGAATATTATAAAATATTCCTACGCTTAGCAGTCTAACTTAAGGAATTAAATATTCAGAGACTCTTGTGTGTTAATTATGGCATTAGTATAATAAATGAATATATAAAAGAGCAGTTGCAATTTTGCTAAATTAGTTTACAATCATTAAAATCTCATTTTCACAAAATATTTATGAGAGAATACTGATATATAAGACATAAAACATACATTTTATTTATGATGTATATTCCAGTTTATTTGAAGTACATTTATGAGAGTGTGGATGTATCTGCTTATAAACACAAGAATGTTCTGACTGATTATATCTAGCTGAAATAAAATTAAAAAGCATATGCAGCCCTATCTGCTGTTTTTAACAAATTTTTGATCATATGATTATTACAAAAGATAAAGTAGGGAAAGTGGGCACACGTCTCAAATATCCTCAACAGTAATAGTTTTCACTACCAAATTAATATAGCAAGGACCAAATATATAGCTTTACTTGCTTGTTTTTATCAGTTCAAAAGCCATTATGTGTTTCTGTACCATATTGGTTGTGTGACCTAAGTCAGTATAGAAACTGAAAGTGCTATCTTCCTCCAGCAAAGAAGAAGGCTATGAATTGATAAAAGGTAAAGATACTTTAATTAATTAACTGACTTAGCTAGTTAAGGTCACTCTCAAATTTATTTAGGTGTTCTTAAGCATAAAATTGCTTGCAGGGCACATATTTATGATATTAAGACAATTTCTTTCCAGGTCTGAAGACTTCAGCATGTCTTTCTCACTACATGGCCAACATCCACTTATAAGTGAGCACATACCACACATTACTTTCTGCTTTCTACTTTCTAGTTTGGATTATCTCACTCAGGATGATCTTTTCTAGTTCTATCTATTTGCCTGCAAATTTCATGGTTTCCTTGTTTTTAATAGCTGAGTAATATCCATTGTGTAAATGTACCACAATTTCTATATCCATTCTTTGGCTGAGGGACATGTAGGTTGTTTCCAGATTCAGGCTATTATGAATAAAGCTGCTATGAGCATAGTTGAGTAAATGTTCTTGTTGTATGGTTGAGTATATTTTGGATATATGCTCAGAAGTGGTATAGCTGGGTCTTGAGGTAGCAATATTCCCAGTTTTCTAAGAAAGTGCCAGATTGATTTCCAAAGTAGTTGTACAAGTTTACATTCCCACATGCTGATGTCTACACATCTGGAGAAGCTGAAGAGCAGAGAGGACTCTGGAGAAGATGCTTAATTCTCATTCAGAAGGGAAAACAGGATAGACAACAGAAGTGGTAGAGGAGAGGGAACAAGTTGGGAGCCTACCACAGATGTCCTCTAAAAGACTCCACCCAGCAGGGTATTGAAGCAGATGCAGAGACTCTCAGCCAAACTTTGGACTTTGGAAAGAGTGCAGGGAATCTTATGGAGGAAGGGGATATAGAAGGTCCTGGAGGGGACAGGAGCCCCACATGGAGACCAACAAAGCCAACAAAGCTGGGCCAGGGGGGATTTCAGAGACAAAACTATTCATGAAGATGTAAGTATTGTTACAATATTCATCATACTTTCTAGCCAAGGTATAGTAAATATTTGAATGCAGTTACTTGTCATCTATCAGTGATCATCTACCTATCCATCTAGTATCTATTTATCTGTCAACTCATAATCTTTTCTCTTAGATTCTCTCTGTAGTCCTCCATTCACACACACACACACACATATATATACACATATACACATGAATATGCGTATGTCACTGTGTGTCTTTGTGACCCACATACATGAAAAGAGAGCACTAGGATATAACAGAATAAAACCCAGAATCAAGACTTCCTATAAGTTTTAGAATAACAAAATGTCCTCAGAATAATGTAAAAGTTCTGTATCATGCTGAAATATGTTCTGGAACCATGAGAGATACCAAGTTCTGAAATATCCAAAAATCTCTAAGAGTTAAAAAGCATATACTTTGGTTGTCTTTCAACTACCATTTTGGGAACTTGTAGAAGCTGATGAGATTTTAAAACAGTTCTTCTCAACCTTCCTAATACTGCAGTCCTTAATACTGTCCTTCATGTTGTAGTGACCCCTCCAACCAAAAAATCATTTTCAATGTTACTCCATAACTATAATTTTGCTACTATTATGAACTGAATGTAAGTAACTGTGTCTTTTGAAGTCATTTTGTGGGGCATGACTCACAGGTTAAGAACCACTACTCCACAGGCCACACTTGTCCTCTTCCAAGAAAAGGGAAAGAGAAAGGTGAATATGGCAAGCAGCCCTGAATCACACCAACACAATTTGACACATAGCCTTCCATCATCCATGCCAGAGTGGGTGTAGAGTCGTGCCTACAGCTCTTTCATCAAAGGCAGTATTGGCTATGCTCTTTCTGTCTTATTTTATCATCATTTTCTTTACTCAGCCAACGATTGGTGGAAAATGACTTCTTACCCCTTGGGTGAGATGTGGTGGAATCTGCTAGGGTAGGGTCCATCTCTCCATCTTTTCTACTGCCACCTTCAGCACGTTCATCATTGTGACCGGCTCTCTCGATCAGTTTGTCGACTGTAGCAATAACGCAGTTCAGGCTCTTTCCCACGTTGGCCCACACCCTATCCTGAAGACAGTACAAGTGTCACTAGGATTTTACAACTAAATCATCATTATCTTGCTTAGAGGAGCATCCAGAACTACAAGCATCAGAATATTGAGTGAGAGACTACAATATCCTCACTATTTGGGTCACATTTCAAATAATCACAAAATTTACTTTCTTCTCACAAAGCCAAGATTAAGTTTCACTAATTCTTTAGTTAATATGTTTGAAATAATACATTGCTATATAATATTAACCAATAATTGAGCATAAATTATGACATTTTGCTGGAGATATATTTTCTTTATTTTCACAATAAAAAGTAGAAATATATAATATTTTACAGAAAGGCTATTGGCTTATATCAGAAATTCTTCAGTCTTATGTCAACATTTGTATAACAAGAAAAATTTGTGGACTTAGGTATATATAATCACCAGTACTCTTATTCATACATAACTGTTACCAACATCTAATTCTAGAATGTTTCTCTCTGCCTAAACTAAAAGT
Source organism: Pachyuromys duprasi (assembly GCA_028658305.1). Lineage (NCBI taxonomy): Eukaryota > Metazoa > Chordata > Mammalia > Rodentia > Muridae > Pachyuromys > Pachyuromys duprasi. The sequence continues at coordinate 108,098,382 of CM053744.1, read as the reverse complement.
CTGTTCCCTTTACAGACAAACCTCCCTTCCCTATTCTCAACATAGTGCTGTCCACCAGATCCTTATATTTTCTGCTTGTCATATTCGGTTTCTTGTAATGCAGCTATATAACTCACTTCATCTCGGTGATTTATTTCCTGGGAAACAGCACATGCCAATAAGGGACCTCTTTGCCACTGGTGTCCACAGTACTGACAAGTTTGTACTTTTAAATTCATCGATTCATAAAAAACTGCATTAATTTTTAAATAAATATTTTAAACATAGCTACTTTGACAAAAGAGATTGGTCTCCTTATTATTCTTCCTCCATAAGGCAGACACCTAACTCAGGCACTGAAGAAAGTGATGACTTCCATATCTCTATACAGATATGAATTAAATAGATTTGTAGTGGCTTCCAAGCAGAAAGTAGTCTTTCAGTGGTATCTCCTCTATGACAGAGCTATTTCAGATCCCTGGAATGCCGTTTAGAATAAAGCTAATACTGAATGTTAGCATGCTGTATTTGGTTTATACGTTTTCCTCATAAGTGTGTAGTTTACATCTAAGCTAATTTTGAAACAAACTGACTTGGAAGAGGACAAATCTAAAAAGAAAACCTATATATGAATTTAGATTATTTGATTGTTCTCTCATAAAGTTAAATAATCTATCCTTGTATATACACTTTCTCAGTATAGCTGAGAAAGTTGTTCTATTCAATTCAACATCTGTTGAATTTCCTATTAAAGAGGCACAAAGTCAGAAAAGGTCATTTTGAGGATTTATACAACACATAAATGTGTGACACTGGGCAGAGCACCCCATTTCTGAGAACTCACTTGCCACCTACAATTTGGGATGGTAATTCTTGCTCCATTCCCTTCAATATGATACCATCAGAGCCAACTGAAGCACTGTGACTTGTTTGGAAGTGTATAGGGAATCATTACAGTTTAGCAGGACCCCTTCCAGCCTGGCTCACTTTCCTAAGTGAGTCAAGCTTGCTTCCTTTCACCCTGCAATCTTGCCTGTGAAGTGTGCTATTAATCACAAATAATCATAACAATCTCTTCACAAGAGGCAGATCTTTCCTTCAAAGCACTGAGAGGACTTCCCCTCTCAGGGAAATTCAGACAGTAATCACAACTGTGGATTGCATCATCTTCTGCATGCTGCCTAGAGAAATGAGGTGCAGGTGCTCCTGAGCTGGGAGGGAGATCAAGTAAGCAAGAAATACTGGGCAAAAGAAGTAAGCAGCTGGGAAGCTAGTTCAGTTGTGGATTTGGTGGGAAACCTACTTTCCAACCGTAATGACTAACTAAATGACCTCTACTCTAAATACACCTTTCCTGCTATCACCAACTTTATCTGCAAAATGGTAAAATTAAAGAGTAAAGCAATTCTCTGTTTGATCCTGGCAATAAACCCTATTACTGAGAAGCAAACAAAGAACAGATTCTTTTCAAAATTTCAGATTAGCTTTGCATGGAAGACAAATTTTCAATTCCCTTTCTGCTGCCCAGTTGAAAGGAAGTTTATGTTTGATCCTAGAGGCTTCATGATGCCTTTCTATGTAAAGAAATACCAGAAATGACTTGATTGCTCTTAATTCCATCTCTAAAGCACCTGATCACAAAGATATTTAGAAGGTGTTATGATATCCACATCACTATATGGGCCTTCATTTGCATATTCCAAGATTACAGGATTCTCCTGGTAGAGAACTTGACTTCAGTTGCAAGCAAAGGCACTGTTATTGGCCTAATGAGCACAGTGAAGCTTGCTCAGTGACCAAGGCCCTTAGAGATACAGTAATTGTGATGAATAGAAGGCACATTCGTAGTTCTTCATGTTCAGAGGACATTTCCTGAGAGTGAAAAATGAACAGTCTTTTATGTAATCCTTATATGTAATGAACGGATAGTCAAACTTTTCTTAGAACATGCTTGGCAGCAAACCCTGAGCAAATAGCAAATACACTCCATTCTTCAACTGTGGAAAGAAGTCTGTTTAGTGAACATGGGGAAACTCTGTATTCTGCTCATCACTGCCTCCTCTTTTATGGTTTCTGAAGATTAAACTTGTTGATTTGTGCCTTACTCTAATGCTAGGCTGTAAATTCTTTGAAAATTCTACCTTCATGCTATAGGACAGAGGCCAACCCTCAACAATTTTTTGGAAGTAAGAAAAAAGTATGAAAAGGCAGAAGGAAACAAGTCAGGGGCCTGGGACTGTTGTCTCTATGCATCTATCATCTATATACTTGACAATTTCACCTTCAAAAACCATCAAATAAGTACATATTATTGACTCAGTTTTCTGACAGGTAAGACTTTAGATACGGTAGAAACATTTAACATTAAAATGGCAAAAATCCAAAATGCAAAACAAAAAACAAAAAACAAAAAACTTCATTTTTTTTTTACTCCAAAGACTTGGTTTCTCCAATATGTTTCCAGATAATGATGACACACCACCCAGATCAGAGTCAGGAGAAGAGACTCCCATGCAGGTTCAGAGAGACAAATACCATTCACATTGCTAAGGTTTTCCTTCATGGATCTGAAAGAGATGCCATACTAAACACTTCAACTAAAAGAATAGGCTAGTCACACATACCCTGAAGCCTGATGTAAAAGATGTCAAGGAAGCCAGACACCTTAACAAGTGCCCATCAGGTTACTTAACAAACATAAGTGGCATAGCTAACAGAGGAAGAGAATGGACCCCAGATCCATTTCATAAACAGGGTACACAGAAGAGCAAGAAGGAAAAAGAGGAAATATGATGATTTAATTATGAAGCAACTGTAGTCAATACTTTTAGAAGCAGAATAGAAATGACTTCTTGGCAAGATTCTTAAAAGGAAACCTTAGGTATCTGAGTTCTCTCCTAAAGGAGCTCATTCCTTTAGATCTAAAAACGTGCATAGAAGAAAATGACCAACAAAGATACCCTCTCACTTTGACAGTTATTGCTGAGCCAGTCTCTGGAAGAGGCTCATGAAACTTATACTGCTGATATGAAGGGAGCATACTCCGTTCTCTCTTCTACTGCAATCACAGTGTACATTCCAGTGTGTTTACAGGTTGAAGAAAGGCTGGTTAGTGATTAATGAGAAAATGCAGGAAGCATAAAGATGTAACATTAATCCAAAAAAGGGGCTTAGGTCTCTCTATTTCTTCAGGCCAGAGGTGGCAAATTAAGCCCAAATTCTGTGTAACTCTCCTATGCCAGAGAGGTTTGAAAATAACCACTCCCTATCAGAGAGACAGATTGGAAGACCATTCCTGAACTAGCAGCAATTACACTACTATGAAGAAGTACTGGATAGTTGGTGGGTTACCATCTAACCCGTATTAAATGGAGCCTGGGCTTTAATTGATATGATTAACCTTGATGGAGACTCCATGACTACCCTTTTCCTGAGAGGTGAAGTGGCTATAAAATTTTTCTAGTCACCAAGGGCATAAAGCAAATGGAAAACAATGGCAACATTTACTCCATTCTAAGATGGTTGCTTGTCTAGGCCCGTATTTATTTGTGGGTTAGAATAAGCTAACATAAAGGTCAAAACCAGCGGCATAATTGAAAATGTTTGATAGATGTAGTAGCGTGTATCAGGGAGAATATTACAGCTGCCAGAGTGAACCATAAGGGTAGAAAGCACAGTGATTACTCAGCATGTCACATGTTTATGAACCCTGCAGCATCAAGAAAGAACCTGGATCAATGGTGAACTTTGAAAAGACAGCTCAGTAATGCTTAGCTGATCAACTTTTATGAGGCCAATTTTTGATCAGTGAGAATGTAATAACTCAACCAGCATACTGCTGTAGATGTCTAAAATTGTGTGTGTGTGTGTGTGTGTGTGTGCGTGATTACGTGTGTGTGTCCACAAATACTTTCTCATTGGCCATAACCCATTTCTAAGGTCTTTGGTTAGAAATATCAAGTGAAATAATAAGGTCAATCTTATCTTCAATTCATCCTCGACATATATGGAGCATTTTACTCTAGACTAACCATGCTCTTTAACACTAAAAATCTCTGCTCCCTCACAGCTTAGGAGGTCTTCTCTCTGAATCTTAATTTAGATTATTAGTTAAAATGAGTTGCACATGAATATTCTATAGGGCAACCAGCACATACATGACCAAAGATATAGAAGTCTCAAATGCTTTTCAGTGAACATGAGTCCACTAAAAATACCAAGACTCAATGGCATTTAGTGGAATCAAGAGCAATCTCCTAGCTTTGCCTCCTGATGATCTTCTTGCTTTCCCTCAACTCAGCTGCCAGTGAAAACTCTTTGATTGTCATACCCCAGCAACCAAAATAAGTTTGTCATTCATTCCTGGTATTATCCTGAGACTCAGACTCTGCTCATACTAATATTCTTATATACTCATCCACTATTTTGCAAGAAATGACCTCTCCTTACTTATTCTTTTTGTTTGGGTCCTTACCCAGGCCTGATATCTGTCTTTTAGTGAGTTAGAGGTTAGCCTAGCCACAAGTGCTGCAGTCATCTTCATCTGCCACCATGATTATGTCATTCTTTTTTTTTTTTTGATGTGTGATATTTTTATTTGCAACTTTTTAAAAAAATAATAAACTTTAAAAGAATTTTTAAAAATTAGTAACAACAGTGAATATCTTTGTGTTTTCTGAGTTCAATTTTCCATTTTCTTGACATATGAAAGCTAAGTGCCAGAGCTGGTACTACACCTTTTCTCAGCCTGGAGCCACTTGTAGAGCCAGAAGGACTGTAGTGGTAGTTTTTATTTCTTTAAAAAACCCAGTTATGTTGTATTTTTTATTTAATCCCAAGTGTGGGACATGGGACTGCCTTAGTTTGTCCACACCTAATAACAGTTTCATGTGGCTCTGTATAGGGCATGGTCTTTGCTGGCTGCAGATAGTTTAATTTTGAGGACTCTGAGAGGATATAAATACCAGAGCCAAGAGAGGCTCAGGCATGAGGCTTCAAGGAGAACACTCTGAGAGACAGAAAGACAGACAGATAGAGACAGAGACTGAGTGAGACAGAGAGAAAGAGAGACAGATGGAGACAGAGAGACAGAGACTGACAGAGACAGAGAGAAAGAAAGAAAGAGAGAGAGAATGTTTCTCTGAGAATTAAGATGGCTGTTGCTGTGTTTGCTGGTTTACTGGTTAGCTGGACTGCTGGATATCCTGACTATGAGATTGGTATTGCACCAAAGAACCCAATGACCCTAATCAGCAGGAATTAAGTGTAAAGGGATCTATGTCCCCTGTCCCTTCTAACCTTTTTCTCCTAGGGTGTGGGTGGGAAGGGGTAGGGAGTAGATGGGAGGTAGAGGCTTAAGAAACCCAAATAAAATAGAGTTTAAAAACTAGTGACTACAGAGGAGAAAGATGATTTTCATTCTTCCTAAATATTCAAAATAAATACTTTAGCTATGTCTTGCTATCCTCAAAACATACTGTTACAGTAGATCAACACATACTTACTGGGCACCTGCTATGTGCTCAGTCAGTATTAAACAGCAAAGAGAGGGAGGAACCAATATTTCTATTGTGAAGCATGCTGAGTTTTATTTCCACTCATAAAATAATGATTTTAATTAATTATTATTATTATTTGGTTTTTCAAAACAGGGTTTCTCTGTGTAGCCCCCGCTGCCCTGGATCTTGCTCTATAGACCAGGCAGGCCTGTAGACCAGGCTGGCCTTGAACTTAGAGATTTGAGTACCACTGCCTCCAGAGTGCTGAGATTAAAGGCAAGTGCCATGACCACCTGGCTCAGTAATTTTAACATTTAATGTTAAAAGTTTCATGTTATCTATCTGCCGCTATGCATTTTCATAATTGTTAGAACCTGTTTTTACAGGAGATTACATTTAATTAATTAATTTTTATTAATTACAGTTTATTCACTTTGTATCCCAGCTGTAGCCCCCTGCCCTCATCCCCTTCCTACCCCATCTTCCCTCTCTTATTTCCTCACATGCCCTTCCCCAAGTCTACTGCTAGGGGAGGTCCTCCTCCCCTTCCATCTGATCCTAGTCTATCAAGTTTCATCAGGATTGGCTGCATTGTCTTCCTCTGTGGCCTGGTAAGGTTGCACCCCTCTCAGGAGGAGGTGATCAAAGAGTAGAACAATCAGTTCATGTCAGAGACAGTCCCTTGTTCCCATTACTAGGAACCTCACTTGGACACTGAGCTGCCTCGGGCTATATCTGTGCAGGGGTTCTGGGTTATCTCTATGAAACGTCCTTAGTTGGAGTATCTGTATAAGAAAAGACCCCTGTGCCCATTTTTTTCTCTCCTTGTGGAGCTCTTGTCACCCCCAGGTCTTTCTATGTCCCCCTTCTTTCATAAGATTCCCTGTTCTCTGCCCAAAGTTTGGCTATGAGTCTCAGCCTCTGCTTTGATACCCTGCAAAGTAGAGTTTTTCAGAGGCCCTCTATTGTATGCTCCTGTCCTGTTCCCTGTTTTCTCCCTCTTCTGATGTCCAACCGACTTGCCTTTTTAAATGAGGATTGAACATCTTGTCCAGGGTCCTCCTTCTTGATTAGCTTCTTTAGGTGTATAGATTTCAGTATGATCATCCTGTATTATACATCTAATATCCACTTATGAGTGAGTATATATCATTGTGTCTTTCTGTTTCTGGGATACCTCACTCAGGAGAATCTTTTCTAGTTTCCACCATGCACCTGCAAATTTCAAGGTAATTGCTTTTTAACTGAATTTATTCTAACATAATGGGTAAACTCTCAGTGTATACCTTAGCATTTCTTTTTACTTACTCAGTTTGGGGCATCAAATTTTTCTCCTTGGAAGAAAATCTCATTTTTTCCTTATAGAACATAATGATGTCCAAAGGCATTCAGTTAATAAATTTCTAAGGTGTACATATGCAAATCAATATAGTCATCATAATATGTGATAATAGATCAGGAAATAGAAGAATTGGGAAAGCATTCCCAAAGATATGGTTGCATTTAACATAATATCCCAATGAAGAAATCGCCGTTACTAAATTTAATGGAATAGAACTGCTCTGCTAAACTCAGGTTGCCCTGGAGTATGACAAGCCACTGATTTGCCCCTATCCATCCAATAACATTAACAGAAAAACACCAACCTCCATTTTTAGTGCCATAAAGCAGAGATTGAAGGTGAATGTATCAACTCTGTGTTGGATAAATGCAGCTATGGACAGGGTTTCATGAATATGTATGCACATAAAGCTCTCATTTGGGGTTTCTTTTCTTTAATAGAACAGTTGTGCATTTTAATGGACAGCCATGAACTTTACTTAATTGCCTTTTGTAGACCTGAATAGTGGATAAGTATTCCAAGCACATATCTCTTGGGTTAAATGGACTGGAAATGTTCAGGAATGTCTCCCATCCATCAAGGAAACAGATGATAAACTATGCTTACTTCTCATGGAGGGACTAACTAACTAAATTCCCTTCTTTTTTGTGATCTCTCTGATGCAGAGAGTAACTGCTTGGAATGATCCCATATTAATCATGGTAAGATACACAAAATCAGATTGATGCATAGTGTGGCTTAGGGATGAAAATGAAAAAGGTGGACAAAGGAACAGGTTTCTTTGAATGCATTATTAATTTGAAACGGCTAAATTTTAAAAAAAGACGGGACTTTATAATCTTCTGAAGAACACCTAGCAAAATTAAAACTGCTGCCACCCAACTTCTAGGTCATTCAATTTCTCAGGTACTTTGGTTCAGTAATCTCTGTTGTAGTGATTTTGCAGTTTTCCTTCTCTCTACTGAGAGATGAATAATCACTAGAGTGCTAAAGAGTGGTGAATATGCATGGATAAAGGAATAATTGTAAGATGGCTAGAATAGTCATTTTGGTGTTGGAACATTAATAAATAAAAAGCAAGGCTGCCCATGCTTCAGTATGGGCTTACACCCACACACACATAGGCAGCAATAAGCAGACCAAGCATTTTAAAAAGAGAGTACATGAAGTTGGGATGGAAAGTAAGAAAGGTAATAGCAAAGAAATGGAAGATGAAGAAATGAGAGGTGGATTTGATCAAAACACATTACATGACTATATAAAATTATAGATTAAAAAAACAACTTTGATGAAATTTCATCATATGAAATAGAACTATGGTTCACAAATATTAATAGAAGCTGTGGAATCTTGAAGCAAATAAGGAAGGAAGGAGATAGCTGGGAACTTCTCACTATTTGGAGAATAAAAAATTTAAATAAATTAATGATTTCTAACATAGAAAAATGTAGTAGACATAAGTAGGTAACTATATGAAATTCAAATACTGTGATTTTCAAAATAAGATAAATATGAGTAACAATTTGAAGGCTAACTTTAAACCCATTGTTTAACTGCATATTGAACACTATTGGTACAAAAGCTATTTGGTTAACTGATAGTACAGTAGTCAACAAGAAGACTGAGTTTTTCATTAGAAGGTATTAAGTGTGTGAACAATATTTAAAAAAAGAAATAGAAACAACTTATTATAATTCAGAATTTCATAGGCTATCTGATCATGGAATCCCAGAGTAATTATTAAACAATATCATTTAGATTAAAAATATATGTAAGTAAATACACATATACACACATATGTATGCATGGCTGTCTGTCAAAAGCTCTAGAAGTGAATGGTCATGTGTCAGTGTGTAGATTTCTAAGCTACAGACTGATGCTGATCCTGATCAAGGCTAACCATAGGTTAGCTAGTGTCAGGCTGACGATAGGAACTAATCACCTCTAAGGAATGAAGAGGATTTAATTCTTTCTTACTAATCTCAGGTCAATGACTTCACACAAAACATAACTCCAGCTAGTCAGAGAACAAACCAAAATATATTTTGAATCTCAATCTGCATAGGTAGCACTGTGTTTGCCTGGAATCTGAACTTCTTGTTGTTACAGATGAGGTGAAAGATGGATAGAATAGCCCATGAGAAACACTCAGAATGCAGACTGCTAGTGCTTGCTTATAGAGGAGCCCATTTGTGTTTCCCTTGAATGGTCTAGTATTTTACAAGCATCTACACTCACTTCCACTACTTATGGAAATATAAACATATCTATCAACACTCCTACATCTTAATCATTTGTGTTTGCCATCACTAGATAAGGTTACAGTACAGCAATAAAGCATTTGTAAGGACCCTTTCAGAAAGCCATTTATAGAAATCTCATTCTAAAGCACAATATTTGGCATCATGAAACCTTAATTTATTTTCAGATTATATATGTACCTGATATAATGGAATGTTTGATTTGAATATTGCTATGGATTTGACTGTAAACCAAATATGACACAAATTTTCTTATGTGAATATAAATACATTTATCATAAAACAGAAAAAAATGTATGCTAGCTTAGGCTAGATCAGAATTTGTTTATAAAATCAGGCTTATAAATCATTTTACCTTAGTACTTACTTGCTATAAGTGAACAATATTTACACACATATATGCAGTGCCTTGTAATGTGTCAATGTATATGCATTGCCTAATGTTTAAGTCAAGTTAAAATATACATTCTCTTAAACCTTAATCATTTTTTCATGGTAAAAAATTTCAAATAAATGTATAGCTTTTGAAAATGTACAGTGTGCATCACTGTTTTCTATAGCCAGCCTTCTCATGAGAATCACAGTGCACTTCTTGTTCCCAGAATAAACATTAATTCATGGGTGCAAAAGAAGCAGAAATCAGTTGGGTAATTTGAATGCTGAAATATAATTCAATTTGAAGTGATAGTTTAGGATATTTCCAATGATGGGAACAATTTTGCTAGCTGTGTGCCTCACTAGAATGGATCCAAATTTAAGTATGGTAAGATCAGTTTTTAAACTATTTCTTTGACTAGGAATAGCCAGATTTGGCTCCAAATTCATCAATGTAGTAATTCTGGAATTAACCCACAATGTTGTAGAGAATAGTGTAATTACTGAAGCCACAGAATCTGGGACAGCCTAATAGTTCAGTAAGATGGTGTGCTTTCGTATTCTGGACAAACTAATCTTGGGATCCCAGCTGCTGGAAGCATCTGCTCTAGCTTGGTACAGAGAAAAAATGCAATATGTCATCTTCACTGGCTGAAAGATGAAGGGTGCCATGCTACTCAGCTTCCTGGCACAGACTGTCATAAAATCCCAAATATTCCACTGGGCTTTAATTATTTACTAACTTTTTATAAAACTAACACTGGAGAGCATTCAATCATTTGATAACTAAAATTTAGCAAATAACAGGCATTTCCCGGTATCACTCGTTTCAGTTTCTGTTATATCTTCTTGGTAATTATCAGCCACATTCCTCAGTTTTTCTCAGTTAAACTCACTGACACCAGCATGAATTCACTAATATAATAATAATAATAATAATAATAATAATAATAAATAATGTAGAGTTAACAGAGATTCTTTTTCAAGACTACAAAGAAAAGTTGTTAGAGGCATAAAATTGGACTTGAGTAACTTTCTAAGATGTATTCACTTCCCAGATATTTATTAGAAGCTGTAGGCTTCAAGCTAAGTTATTGTTAAGGTAAACTCCTGGAAGCTAAGTAACACAAGCAGAGTTTATAATAAATGGACCTGTATAATTTAACATTCAAATCCAAGTGAACTTAGGTCATCAGAGAACATTTTCATATATCACTGAAATCTACATTAATTTTAAAGTTGACTATATTAGTACTCAATACTATTTTTCTAACAACTAATTAATAAAGGCAATAAGGCAAATTTACATTCCAAATCATGTACCAGCAAAACTCTAAAGATATTTCTATTTTCTACATTTTCTTCAGGTTTACTCTGTCAGTCAGAGGTAAAGAACATTTTGAATATGACATGGCCACTATGACTACTGAGTTTTTAAAGGAGATTAAATATCTTAACAGAGGAATTATTTTATTAAAAATGATTGCTGGGGAAAATCAGTAAGAATTATATATAACCATTACAGTAATGATTTACAAACAAAGATAAAATTATTTGGAAGAGGGAGTTACTTAGTGTGAGTTTCCTTCTCACTATACTTGAACCTATTTCTATGCTTTCAAGAAATAATGACTTCTGAAGAAAATTCCTAAGATCTGCAAGGGGAAACAAGGGCATGCAGACCTATTATGTTCAAGATGAAAACCACAAGAAACTGGAAAGACGTTTTATTAACTGGGGAAATGATCAAGAAGGCTTTATTTACTCTTTCCAGGGAATGGCCTGTGATGAACAGAGAACTAGGCAGACCACAGTTCACCTTGGCTGGTCCTTCACAAGAATGGAAATCCTGATTGGTATTATAAATTTTGTGAATATTTCACTGAATCAGTTCCTAAGCTTTCTCTTTCTCTTCTTCCATCTTCTCCATGTCCTTCTTTCAGCACTAGGCACTCCTTTACGTGGGAAAAAGAAAATCATCCATCCAGTCCAGACCACCTCACCAAAGTTGTTTAGGTCACTTATATGTATCTGATGAAGGAAACGTTTATCCTACAACTCCTTAAATGAGAAGTCAATTTCTTACTGTGTGAGAGCCTAGAACTGTCCATCACGTCTACTTCCCAAGTAGTCTTTTCACTATACCTATGGTAAAAATTCATCAATTTCAAAACCAATCAAAATTAATAATAATTGCATATATGTGTGCCTTGTGTCTATAGCCACTGCCTCTCTCCACAGTGGTCAAAAACTGTCCCTATCTTGTATGGTTAACTTCTATTTACATGCCCATCTTCAGAGTGGCTACTGAAGCCTACTCTGACCATGAAGCTGTTGCACCATTCTGTGTAGACTTCTGCCTCATACAATAGCCACTTGTTTTTCTAGATTTTTTAATTTACTTTTTATAAAATACAGTTTATTCACTTTGTATCCCAGCTGTAGCCCTCTCCCTCATCCTCTCCCAATCCCACCCTCCCTCTTCTTCTCTTCCCAAGCCCCTCCCCCAGTCCACTGATAGGGACCTCTTCCCCTTCCCTCTGACCCTAGCTTATCAGGTCTCATCAGGACTGGCTGCAATGTCTTCCTCTGTGGCCTGGTAAGGCTGCTCCCCTATCAGGGGGACGTGATCAAAGAGGCAGCCACTGAGTTCATGTCAGAGATGGTCTCTTTTCCTATTACTGGGGAACCCTCTTGGACACTGAGCTGCCATTGGCTACTTCTGTGCAGGGGTTCTAGGTTATCTCCATTGGTACTTGGTTGGAATATCAGTCTCAGAAAAAAACGCCTGTACCCAGATTTTTTGGATCTGTAGCTCTCCTTATGAAGTTCCTGTCCCCTACAGGTCTATCTCCCCACTCTTTCATAGAATTCCCTGAACTCTGTCCTAAGTTTGTCTATGAGTCTCAGCATCTGTTTATAAACCTGGCTGGGTAGAGTCTTTCGGAGGCTGGCTGTGGTAGGCTCCTGTCCTGTTGCCTGTTTTTTCTCTCTTCAATGTCCATCCCATTTGTCTTTCTGAGTGAGGATTGATCATCTTATCCAGGGTCTTCCTTCTTGATTAGCTTCTTTAGATGTGCAGATTTTAGTATGATTATTTGAAATGTCTAATATCAACTTGTGAGTGAGTATATATCATGTGTGTCTTCTGCTTCTGGGATACTTCACTCAGGAGGATCTTTTCTAGATCCCACCATTTGCCTGCAAATTTCATAATTTTCTTGTTTTTAATTGCTGAGTCGTATTCCATTGTGTAAATATACCACAATTTCTGCATCCATTCCTCAACTGAGGGACATCTGGATTGTTTCCAGCTTCTGGCTATTACAAATAAAGCTGCTACAAACATAGTTGAGCAAATCACAGGAGACAACTTCCTGAACAGAACACCAACAGAATCTAAGATCAACAATCAGTAAATGGGACCTCATGAAACTGAAAAGCTTCTGTAAAGCAAAGGACACTGTTGTCAAAACAAACTGACAGCCTACAGACTTGGAAAGGATCTTCACCAACCCTATATTTGACAGAGTATATATCCAGAATGTATAAAGAACTCAGCAAGAAAAACAACAACAAATCAAGTAATCCAATTAAAAAATGGGGTAGAGAGCTAAACAGAGAATTCTCAATAGAGGAATATCGAATGGCAGAGAAACACTTAAAGAAATGGTCAACATCGTTAGCTATCAGGGAAATGCAAATCAAAATGACCCTGAGATTTCACCTTATATCTATCAGAATGGCTAAGATTAAAAAAAAAAAAACCCTCAGGTTACAACACATGCTGGCGAGGATGTGGAGAAATGGGAACCCTCCTCCATTGCTGGTGGGAATGCAAACTTGTACAACCACTTTGGAAATCAATCTGGCACTTTCTCAGACAATTAGGAATAGTGCTTCCTCAAGATTCAGCTAAAGCCCTCCTAGGCATATATCTAAAACATGGTCAAGTCTTTCTAGATTTTTGAATCCAGGGAAGGCTCTAAGAGGCCTTAGGGTGTTCTGGGATGAGGTGGGGGCTCCCAGTATGCAGTGTAGAAAATCAGGCAGAATGTCAATCTTGAATGAAGGAAAGGTTTCTTTCTAAACCTTTCTGCCCAGTGACAAGACTCTGTCTCGTCTTTCTGCATCATAAGACAGTCTGATTGAAACTGGGTTGGACAAAATTCTATAGCCAGAGATTATCATTCAGTACTCCAACCATTGTTTCAACATTTTATGCCTTTTAATATGTTTTATTTCCTATTAAGTATCTGAGTTCCAGGTGAGGATCTAGCATGGCTCATCTTTCCATTGCAAATGCCTACTGGACTGAAGACCTCCCCCAAATTATCTATGGAATAGTGAATTAGAAAGGAGGGGAGGGACCCCTCCTCTTCTTTTAAATACAAGGAAAAGGTAGGACTTTGTGTGAGGGGTTGCAAGGCAGTAGAAAATAACGCTGAAAACAAAGCACATCCATTTTTAAGCTTTTTACTTGATTCAGGAAAATATGGTAATCATTTGTTAAAAGGATAAAAGTTTTGGTTAAGTGAAATAATTCCTTTGTTATGTCCACCCTAATTCTTTAAATTCACAATCCACATTTTATTGAATACATATATATATATATGTGTATAACATATATATGTGTGTTCCTGATTTACTTATATATCTATATCTGACTTGTTTATTTAAAATTATATATTCTACATTTATATGTACATATACATATACATGTACACAGAGACAAACTTTTATATATCTTAATATATATTACTACCTAGAGGTCTCTGGCTATAGATTTGGTTGTCATAATAAGACTATAAGTCACATATTTTAACCAAGAACCACATATCAATAACACTGTCACTGAATATGACTAGGCCTGTCCAGGCATCACCATAAAATGATAAACCACTTTTTGTATAAACATCCGAAGAGCTAAGCAGAACAGGTACAGATTTCATTTTACAGCTGAGAAAATTTAACTTGAAAGAGGTTAAGAGGCATGCACATGTCAGGGCTGTGAATAAATTGAAGAAGGTGAAGTTAAATTGAAGAAGTATCTGCCTTGCTCTTTTGAAAGGCTGCCATGTGGGAAATACAATCATCATCAGCAACCACAACACTTACTCAACACTTACCTTGTGAAGCCTGAAGGTATGTTTTCTGTGGCAGAAATTTTATCAAAAGAAAGATCAGTTGCTATTTCATTGGCCCTCAAACATTGTTTTAGGGAGTTTGGTCTTTCAAATACTTAACCCTAAATATTCCTAAAGTCCAAGCTAAGAAGTAAAGAATGGTTAACTAAAACCTTAACATCTAGTGTGGTTAGCACTTCTTTTCTTAAGCAAGTGATACAACAAAGATATTCCCACATGCCTATCTATGACACATGCATATATAAATATACATATACTAAGGCACTAAGTATGAGGCACTAAGACTCATTGATAGCATGCTGTTTTTCCTACCTATGCACCCTTCCTGTTCCTCCCACCCCATTCCTCTGTACTAGACTTCCCCTCACACTGTTTGCTTCTCTCATTAATTTACCTTCACCAGTAATTATTCCGATACATACATAAGGCTTATGGTGTCACAGCCCGTGTTTAAATTAAATAGCAATATCTAGTTAATAATAGAATCACCAGTAGGAGGAATTTAAGAAATCTTTATGTCCACTCTCATTTAAATATGAATATATATTTTAAAATATGAACATATGTATTTCTCTACCTAACAAAATACAAATATTTGTTGTATACTACAACATCCTCAGGATGATGTGATTTTTCACTCTTCTTCAGAGAAAGTTTTAAAATTTTATAGAGCCTGGTAATGAATAAGAAAATGTAATAGCAGATTTCATAATTTTGATAACTTAATTCAATGACTTATTCTTGGTTATAAACACAATTAATCTGATAATAAATACGTATTTACAACAAATACTTTTGATCAAAAATACAACTTTCAAATGCAACTTGCTCCTAAAGGAAAGTTAGCTCTATCTATCCATACCAGTTGTGATTGGTAATTATTGGTAATTCTCATTTTGCTAATGAGAAGTGGAACTTTCTTAGCATGATCCCTGTATTTCCTAGGGCTGAAGCATGAGAGCCAATGATATGAGGAGACTTACCCACTCTTCCTCATCATAGTCAGAATGGTGCGGTATGGAGTCTTGCCTTCTCAGCTGAGGGGTCTCATTCTGGGAACTCGTCTCCTCTGTGTTGTCCTTTGGAGAGGGTGGTTTCTTAAGGATGCCTCCTGGCCTTGCAGTGTAGAGAGCTAGCAGAGCACTCCTGACCAACTGATCCTTGAAGGCATGTACAAAAAGCTCAGTCTGAAAAGAAACCAACAAGGATTAGAAACCCATGGTAGGCATCTTTGGGTAGCACTGTGAAAAGGTCAACTGCAGATTTGTTCGTAGTTAGGTATGTGTGGTGGAAAGACCATGGGCATCAAGGAAGGAGAGTGATTAATTCCGATTGATGGGAAATAGTTTGGTTTTGGGATGCTGCCAAGGTTTGGAGTCCTCCTGTTTTAAAGTAAATGCTGAGGTTTTAAGTGTGCTATAGACACCATCTGTCTCCTCAGCTTCTCCTCTTTGAGTGCCACAGTCTTCAGAGCTGAACCTCTCAAGTAATTCTAAACACACCCCAAAAGAAAACCTTATCATGCTATGCCTATTTTATATTTAGAGCATAAGTAAATACCACAGGGGAAAAATAAAAGACTTCATTGTGAAAAATTATTCAGAATGTTTTTATATCACGGAAAGATCTTAACAAAAGAGATGAAAAAACAGTCTTCCCTATGAAAATACCTGCTTTTTATAATTTATTATCATCCTCAAACTCTCCCTCGCCGCATTATGTTACTAATGTGGTCTTAATGAAGTTATGGTGAAACTTGGCATGGAAGATTTTACAAGCTAGTGGTAAATTCCTAGTATGTGCTAGAATAGTGACAGCTTCCCAACAGTAAAACAGTTTAGAGCTGTACTTTGTAATTTTTTGATGAAACGTTTAATAACTTCATGTTGTAACAGACTGAAAGATACAGTAATTGATTTTCTTTAATATAGTAAACTTAATGTGTTTGTGGGCCTAACACTGTGTTCAGACCCTAGAGAAATAAGCCAGCATTGACTAGTATGATTTTTTATAGTTTGCACTCATTAAAGAAGAGACCCTTACCCCAATGCTATTTTTGAGGGTAACTGATACCATAATGTTTAATCATGTTACCTTAATCATGTTACCTGATTTTATATTGCTATGATATGACTCCATAACTAAGGCAACTTACAGAATAATTTATTTGGGGCTTACAGTTTCAAAAGGTGAGCCCATGATCATCAGGAAGAAGAAGATGGCAGGCCAGCATGGTCTAGAGCAGTAGCTGAGAGCTCATAATTCAATACACAACCAAGTGGCAGAAAGAAACAAATTGGACAGACATGGGTTTTTGAAATGTCAAAGCCTTCCCTCCAGTGACATCTCTTCCAACAAGGCCACATGTCTTCCTAATTCTTACCAAATAGTTCCGCAAACTAGGGACTAAGTATCAAATCATTCAAACTATCATGAAAGAAAGAAAGAAGAGAGAGAAAAAGAAGAAATAAGGAAGGAAAAACGAAAGGAAGGTAGGAAAGAAGGAAAAGGAAGGAAGGAAGGAAGGAAGGAAGAAAAGAAAGAATGAAAGGAAGACAGAAAGAAAGGGAGAGAAAGAAAAATATGGTAGGAAGGAAGAAAGGAAAAAAGAAGGAAGACAGAAAGATAGGAAGGAAGGGAATGAATAAAGTAAGAAAGAGTGAATGAAAGGTAGTGTCTTTTTAACACACTGCTCATTCTCATCACAAATAAAGCCGGTTGTAAATTGTCAATCAAGCTCAGTAGTCCTTCCTTATTCCACTCCAATCACCACTTGCACGCACTCAAGATGTCTGTGCCCTTTTTTCCCACAGTCTGAATCCCCACATAATCTGAACATCTACATGTCTCACAACTAAATTTTCCTACTGCAAACTGCCCATGAAGTTATTATTAATGAGAGTTTATTGACTATTTTCAACATTGACTAAATGTATTAATAAACTTGTAAGAAAAAATAAGTTTGAAAAAATGGATATAACAATTGGAAAATACTTTAGAATAATTATGAAAAATCAGTTAGTTTACAATGGATAAGCACATTCAATAATTGTTAAAATGATAACGAAAGATGCAGAACAAATAATAATGAAGAAATTAGCTACATGGTACACTATCCAGTCAGCATGGAGTAAAAAGAAATGGATAAGCATGCTATTTACATATTTTCTAATAGCCTGGATATACCCATCAATGTTACTTTAATTATTAAAAAATGTGAATTTACTTCCATTATGGTTAATCAAACTTTTTAAATTTGTTTTATTTCAACACATTCTTAGCCCAGCTTCTCTGCATCCCTGCTACTACAGCTACAATGTCTGCAATATTTACACAATTACCATATAGAGGCATAGCTATTCACACCCACTGGAATCTTCTACACTACTTAGGATCACCCGTTTTGCTAAACATGCACACACTCAATGTATTTAAGTCTCACTGGGAAGAAAATGCAACAGTGCCTTGCAAACTCCCTTTTGTAACTAGACCTGCCTTTAGAGAGCTAAAGACAACGAAGCAAACTCTTAAAACAAAGCCCTAAAAGATGAGCTTTGCCTTTCTTTTTTTTATGGAAAAAAATTATCTCGATCATTGGAAGCTCTCTGGACCTTTTGAAATTTGCACATTTGATCACATTTGATCAAAAAGTATCTAAATACTCCATTTGCAAGTTCCATATGACTTGAGGGAATGGGTTAGTTTTCTTGATAAGCTCTCATTGAACATGACGAGTAGAGGTTAGGTGGTTATGATGAAAATAGTAGTCTCTGGAAATGATTATATCACTTAATTTCAACCCATTTGCATACTGCTATTCATGCAACTGGATGGGAATTTTACTAGGGAAGTTAAATTCATGGTAATGTTTTGATCTTTTTTCTGAGTTACTTATTGATATTTCCTGAAACATTTTTATTTTTTTAATTCACCTTTACTTTACATGAAATGAAAAAATAGAAAAAGATAAAGCTGTCTAAATGAAGTAAACAAAGGTAAGTCAAACAATTCATTCAAAACATCGATATAGTGAACAATAAAAGAATAAACTCTGAACCTAAAGATAAGTTTTATATGCTTCAGAAGTTTTAAAAATAAAAGAAAAATGCTACTTTAAAAGTGAAATAATTTACACTTATGGCATTTTTGAAATTCATATTTCCATGCTACCATTCTTCAAGGCAAAACACAGAATTATCTTAAGGTTTAAAACCACTAAAATTACTTCTCTTGGGAATGCCTAATGTAAATTTCCTAAATTTACATTATTACATAAATGTATTAATGACAGAAGAGTGGTTAGGACCTGTTCATTTAAGACTACCCCTTTCCATGGACAATGCAACAAATTCAGCAAAACCTATTTTTTTCAAATCTTCATTCTCATGAAAATCAAATTCAAGGTAATGCTGACTAAATTGGGACTGTAATAATGAGGTAAATGGTCACATGAGTATGTGACAGCTAATTTAATAGTTACATATAGAGCAAGAAAAACTCTAATTACTTTTATATTTGATATGTATTATTTATTTCAGTAAGGAAATATGTTTATATTCCACTGTTAGTATACTGATTTTTATTTTCAAAATTCCTTTAGAGAAATTATACTGAGCACCCAGGAGGTTACTGACACTCTGGACATTGATATATCAGGTGGTTGACCTTGAATAAGCCATGTAACAATTTTCTCAGTTTATACAAAATGGCACTTAACTACCTGTGAAAGTTTTGATTCACTATAAAATGTAAATTTCTCTCTTCTATTTACATTCTTCCTTTTTGACTGAATTTATTATATGTTTTTCTTTTGTGCTTCACCACTCCCTAGTCATCCTGGACATTGAAAGTGAAACTAGGAACCTTAAATCACTTTCTAAAAAGAATTTTCTTCCTCTCTTGGTGATAGGAAATTCCCCTAGTCTCAGTTATCATCATAAAGCTAAGTCTTTGAAACTCATCTCCATGACCATTCTGAACCAGTTTTGGCAACTTCAGGTCTTTAGGTTTTAAGAGCTTCAATATGAACTCGAAGCAGAATGTTGCATTTGCTTTGTTCTTTGCAGTTGTTTTCGGAGATATTCATCAGGATGATGTCATTGCTCTGCAGCAACCCAGAATGCAAATTCCTGGAGTATTTTTCCCTAATCTCTTTATGTGGGAGCTTCTTGTAGCTAAACACTCCCAGCAGGACCTTTCGTTTACATCCACAGTTAGTCTCCTTTATTCAGTCCAGTAAACACTCCTAACAGTTGCCTTTATGGGGTGATTGACTTTTCAAATGTTCTTTGTGTCTCTTTGTGTCTCTTTGTCTCTCTCTCTCTCTCTCTCTCTCTCTCTCTCTCTCTCTCTCTCTCTCTCTCTCTCTCTCTCTCTCTCTCTCCAGGATGTTAGCTAAAAAGCCGTAACTATTAAAATATAAACTCCTGGGTCTTAGCACTGAATGATGGATCAAAACTGCTATGTTTTTAACAAGGTATCCCAAAAATCATGACTTACAAATGTGACCAGTAATGCGAATATACCCTACCATACAGTCTGTCTATTGCTAAAGGATGAGTCACATAAAGCAAGGATTCTTAACTTGGCTTTCGTTGTGCCTGAAGAATTTACTTACTATTTTTTTAAATGTCTCTCTCTCTGAGTGTGAGTGTGGGTGTGGCTGTGCCCGTGCCATAGCACATGTGCAGACATCAGAAAATAATCTGGGGTCTTGGTATTCTTCCACTTATTCTAATAGTGGCTCTCCCTTTTGTTGTTTGCACTGTGTTAACCAGGTTACCTAGTCTGTGAACTTCCACATTTTTACCTCACTCACTGGAGGTTAGGAGTGCTGGAATTACATTTATTTGCCTCCATACGCTGCTTTTCCTGAGTTCTGGAGATACAGACCTAGGTCTTCACACTTGCACAACAAGCCCTTTGCCTACAGAGACATCTCTCCAGCCCACAGAATAAAATATTGGGCATGTATCGAGATATTAGTTAGGTGCCTAGATAGCAGTGCTGTATGAAGGAGAATTTAGTTCTCCCTTTCTTCATTTATATGTACAACATTCTGCTAACTGCTTCTTTAGGTGGCTGGTGGAATCTTTTTTGCATTTCCTATTTCAGTGGGTGGCTAGTGGAGTCTCATTTGCATTCCTCTGTGGAAAAATGATGCTGAGAAACTTTGCATGTACTTACTTCCCACTCATATATATTTTGTGGTGGGGTATCTTCTTAGTCTTTTTTCGCATTATTAATTGGGCTTTTTGTCTTATTAAATTGCATGAACACTTTATTCTAATATAGGACTGTTATGAGACATACATTTTCAATATATTTTTTCCAAGTTTATGACTTACTTTTTCTGAGTTATTTTGTTTTTAATTAAATATTTATTTTGGAGGACAGAGAACAATTTGAAAAGAGTCATTTCTTTTCTACCAGAACGTGGGTCTTGGAACTTGAACTTAGGATAAAGGTCTGGCCACAAGTGTCTTAATTCTTTGAGCCATCTGATCAGTCCATTTTTACTTGTATATCTTCTTTAAGATTTTACTTGTATGTATGTGTGTGTGTCTGGCTGGCTGGCATAAGTCTGTGCATGTGAATGTAGTTTTACTGACACCAGAGGAAGGTGTCAGATAGCTTAAATCTGGAGTTTTAGAACATGGCTTGCTGGAAACTCAGGTCTTCTGGAAGAGCAGCAAATGTTCTTAACTGCTAAGACATCTTTGCAGAGCCCACCTGTTACTTTCTGAATAATGTCTTCCCAATCAGGAAAAATTTATATTTTTGTCATTATCTTTTAATTTCCCTTTTTGCATATTTGCAATAATATATGGCAAAAAGTATTCTCATAATTAATCTATTCTTTCATTTTTTTGGAATCCAGATATGGTCAAGATACGTTTAATAAGATTTTCAAATAATGAATAAAGATTATTAAGTATAGAAGAAAATGTAACTTTAATATTCTGTGTATCATTTACTCATGGAGCCAGAATAGGGGATAGGAAGCCCTGGAAAGAGTTACGGACAGTTGTGAGTTTCCATAAGAGTGCTAGAAGTCAAAGCCAGGTCCTCTGGAAGAGCAGTCAGACCCCTTAACCACTGAACTATCTCTCCAGTAAGTTTTCAACACAAGGTAGGTATTTGTTTATTGACTGGCTTACATTTTTATTTTATATTTTCAATCATTCAATTTTTATTGTATAATCTTAAAGACTCTTTTGTTCTGATGTAAATTTAGGTTAGTTAAAATAAATGACACTCTCCTGAGCCTTGTTTTGTTTTAATTTTTTGCTTGCATTTATTTTTTATTATCATTTATTACAATTTATTCAATTTGTATCATGGTTGTGGGCTCCTCCCTCATCTCCTCCCAATCCCACTCTCCCTTCCTCTTCTTCCCCCTATGTCCCTCCCCTAATCCACTGATGGGGAAGGTCCTCCTCTCTTTCTATTTGACCCTAGCCTATCAGGTCTCATCAGGACTGGTTGCTTTGTCTTCCTCTGTGGCCTGGCAAGGCTACACCCCCCAGGGGGAGATGATCAAAGAGCTTGCTACTGAGTTCATGCCAGAGAAAGCCCCTAGTCCACTTACTAAGGACCTCACTTGGAGAATGAGTCTATGAGCTATACATCTGAGCCTGGGTTTTAGGTCCTCTCCATGCATTGTCCTTGGTTGGGGTATCATTATCTTCAGGGCCCCCAGGGCTCAGTTTTTTTTGGCTCTGTTGGTGTCCTTTTGGAACTTCTGTACCCTCCAAGTCTTTCTAACCCCCCCTTCTTTCATAAAATTTCATGCCCAAATTCTGCCCAAAGTTTGGCTATGAGTCTCAGCCTCTGCTTCAATACCTCCATCAGTGGAGCCTTTCAGAGACCTTCTGTGGTAGACTCCTGTCCTGTTCCCTGTCTTCTCCTGCTTCTGATGTCTATCACGTTTGTCCTTCTGAATAAGAACTAAGCATCTTCTCTAGGGTCTTCCTTGTTGTTTAGCTTCTTTAGGAGTATAGAGCCTTGTTTTAAAGCCTTATTTATGGGGATTAACCACAATTCATAATCAAGCTTTCTTTTAGCTCTACTGTTAGACCCAATGTTTTCTAGGACTCTACTCAGGAAATACCTAGCAAATCTTTCTTCTTGTCTGATATAAAGATAAAATATTTATAGCACTGTTGGAGAACAGAAATAGTTCTATTGACTAATGTCTGGTATTTCTTTTCCTCTTTGTATTTTATTCATAAACATTCATTGGTCAGTCAAGTAAAAATTTAAACAGACCCACAGAGCTTTAGTGTTCCTTCTATGCTAAGTCCCATCTTCCTTAAACTGTACTGTGAATCTAGATAATTTGGAATTTCCAAAACCTAGGTCCTGTCTTTTCATTGAGAAATAGAGTTCAGATTTCCTCTCCTATACTGTACCCTGAGAACAGCCTTAGGGAGTAAGCTAGATATGCACAAGAGTCCCCTGTTGTCTACTTTTGAAAGCAGGAGCATCTTTGTGGAGGAGCAGGATGCACACATCTGCATCAGAAGCAGTGCCTCTTGATACCTGTCAAATGCTTAACATTATCTTTGATGTTGTTGTCTTCATTTTTCCTATTCCCCAGTTTACCAAAATACAAAAGTTCTCACTGTATGTTATTTCACTAATTTAATATTCACAATTTGACAGAGATTATGGACAGCAGGAACAGAAATTCAATCACTGAGGTTCAGATTCAACTGGATTTGAGGAAGTAATTCTGAAGTTCTATTTTGCCCTCTATGTACATACACTTTTAACAACCATTAGCAAACAAACTACCATTCTACTTCTCATGATCCTTTCAGCTTTTCAAGAGACAGACCTAGAGATGGTTGAAGTGGATGAACAATAAGAAATTTCCTCTTAGTAGCTAAATTGCCAACATAGTATTCTCCTCAATACCACACATCACTCTAACTTCTGAAAGACTGGCTTGCCAGTGCTGCCCTTACAGAAAGGAATTTTAAGAAAATCTTGAGTTTCAGAAAGAGTTTTAATTCTTCTTTGAACATGATAGGATAGTACTCTGTGGTTGAAAAGTTAGGACTAGAATTTCTTCTGTATATTGTGAGTTTAGCCTCCAAGATTTCCATTTTAACTACTTAGATATTGCAATATTATGAAACGCCCCCATTCTTTGAAGATCTGAGGTTATAGAAGTGAACAGCCATTTCTATATAGAATTTATCTTACAACATCAAGTACAGTATCATGGGCAAGTAAGTGCTCAGTGGTGCCATTTGCTGAACAGGACAATAATGACTTTCTATGGAATGGAAGGAGAGGTGGACAGTTGAATGCTAATGTCACTCATATTTCTCATCTTATGGGATGGATATCTATGTGTTATCTATATTCTCCTTACTTTTTTGTTTGAAGGTATTGACATTACATATTTTCTTGAATTCTGTTCATCAGTGAACTTATTTGTATTTGAAGGAAAAGAAAATTATAATATCAACTTATTCTGACAAGTTAGCTCTTCATATCATTTGTTAAAATTCTGACTTTTCTATGAAAAGTGTGCTCTTTTAGATGGAACAATTCAGCTAGATTCAGAGTTTATTGTGTATTAGAATAGCTTGTGATTAAAATAAATATTTAACATTTTTATGAACTAGTAAGTTACCACCAAGAACAACTGTCCATTAGAAGTTAGACTAAGACAAGGACTACAAATATAGCTCAGTGTTTTTGACTGACATGTGTGAAACCCTAGGTTTAATCCCTCATACCACAAAGGGATATACAAGAGATTTTAAATTATAATGTAATTTAGCTGAATACATAGTAATTATTCATTATTGTGACTTTTCCCTTATGCTCCCCACCACACATATTTCTTAGTCCACTAGATCATGTGCATCTTCAAAGACAATGTATAGTGTTTTGAGCTCAAAGAAGCTAGGACAGGGACACAACTTGTGTGAGTGCTAACAATTGTTTAACATTTCTGTGCCCCAGTTTACAATAAAACACTAACAATATTTGATGGGATTATCAATAATAAATATTGGAAATGATAGTAGCTGCCTCATAATTGTTGAAATTGAGTATGCTGTTGTAATGGAGCCTTTCATTGACCCTGAGGATAATGCCGCCCTTCTCTGGCATCCTCACTACTAATACAACCATTATCATCAAGACTCTGGAATCTCTCATGAGGAACAGACATTTCCTTATTCATATTTTACTCTGCCACTTGGATCAGGTACAGGGACAAAAAATAGTGTGATTTCAGTTTCTTTTTTCATATTTCATTTGAGTGTGTATGTGTGTGTGTGCATGTTTGAATTGTATGCTTGTTCTTACATAGCCTCACATGATGGTTTTTAGTGTCAGCAGAGATGACAAGAACTACTTTGGATCAAAAAACATCAACTCCTTCCTGTGAATATGCCCTGCAGTCACTTCACTTTCCTTCTTGCTCCAGCTTTCCTAACCAACTCTCAGTCACGTCAATGCTTACCCAAAAGAAACATTACCTCAGCTCTAGATGCAAACATTTCCTTCCACATCACTCTATGCAGTTCTTAGCTTGCCCTACTGTGTGCCTGTGCTCAGTGCTGAGTATACAGGCAAGCCATGAGTACAGATAGGTGTTAATATTTCCTAAATATTCTGTAACATGAATGTCTAGAAGTAGCAACATGAAGAAATTACTCCCCAGTATATCAGTTTAGAAGCCACAATATAATGACATGTCAATCAAAGGCTACAGAATTGCATACATGTAGGATGATCACGTCTTGTGACCAAAATTACATGAAGCACATAGATAGAATTTTGCTATATTGAGATTCATGGAAAATGGGTAGATTTTAGCTGTTCTTGCCCCAAAAGCACCAAAAAATACCTATGAAATTATGAAGATACTAATTTGCTTTATCCTAGTGACCTTTGAAGAATAAACTCATATATATGCCTTACATCAATTTAAAACGTGGATACTATTGCCAAGTGTGGTAGTACATGTCTTTAATCCCAGAACTCAGGAGGCAGAGGTAGAAAGATCTCTGAATTTGAGACCAGCCTGGTATACAGGGTGAGTTCCAGGATACCCTGAAACCTGTCATTTAAAAAAAAGTGTCAAAAAAAGCGGGTACTATTCATGAGGTAACTTTTGTTCTCTAATCCACAGAATTGTAAGAAATTCTGAAACATAAAGCATGCCAGCATAATATTAAATTATATAGAAATTTATCATAACACCAAACTTTTCTTCATGCTGAACTCAAGGACCAGTACTGACTCTTTTCAAAAATCATGCAGAACTGTTAATTTGTGCAACTCTTTGAAATTCCAGGAATGGATCCTTAAAGGAATATGTGGCTTATAAACTTAACTTTATAAAAAATCCTGCTAGCTTCTAAGGTAAAGAGATTTATCAGTGAACAAATCCTATCTACTCAACAGAAAACATGAGAAAATTTTTGGGTAATCATGGATGGATTAAAGGTAGAGATAATACCCTCCCCCATCCCTGAGGGGAGCAACAAGTGATGTATGAAATGATAACACCACCAAGTGCTCTGGAGGAACATAAACACCACTCTACAAATGTACTATTTGCTAAACTTTTTTGGTTAGGTAAACTCAGGAAAACAAAACAAAACAAACAAAAACACAGCTCCTCCAATCATCCACCCCCAAGAGAGATAAATCCCAATGAGATTATTATTATTATTATTTTGTATATAGCCATCCTTGGGGTTTTCTTCTGATCCACCCAGTACTAAAGGAGTTTGCCAAGTTAAAAATAATTCAAAAACATCAATTAAGAAAAAGTTAAAACATTTATTTTACATAAAGTAAGCTGGCCTGCATAGATAGATCACATGGACTCTTTTGATTCCTAGGAATGACTCAAACTTTACAACTTTGTGGCTTTTTAGTTTATCAGATTTTAGACTGTTCTTTTGTGAAATGAAGGTAACATGTTCCTAACAATAAAATAGCGTGGGCACTGGAGTTTCTTCCTTGACACAAATAGTTACTGGTAAAATTTAGCCAGCATTTCCCTCCCTTATAAGAGGTTGTAGCATGAAAAGCCACCTGATTTAAACCAGAAAGCTTGGGCTAGGTTCTTTGTCCTTTCTCTTTTAAACTTATTAGGAAAGTCATTTGACCTTCTGAACAGAAATCGACTATTATTCAATAAATGTGGATTGTAGCTTTCTCTTATAAAAACGATATAGAAATGAACACTTTAAGGTAAAAATCTAAGAACAGCATTATTGCTAACAATGGACATAGATGAATAAAAACCACAGACATTGGAGAGGCAAAGAACCACAGTGCCGATTTGTTCTAGAATTATTATAAGTGTTTTCATTGTTCATGTTCTTCACTATATGTTTGTTAAAAATGCCTTTATAAGAGAGTACAAAAAAATGTAGATGTATAGGTGACAAGAGAGCTAAGTAGTATTAAATTCGAGGATGATTAGTTTACATTTAAAATCTTACTCTAATTGGGCTCTTCTGGCTTTGGTTCTATCATTTATAGTAGTTCTAATTATCTATACTGTTGCATATGCCCCAGGCCTGAACATTTGATCTTACTGTAGAAATATGGAGTCATTTTTGGACAAATCAAAGTTTAGGTTCTACCATGTTTTAAGTATCAATACTTTTTGTAATGTTGATGATCTTTTACTGTTTGGTAATGCTGTAGAAGACAGAGGGAGATGGAGGGATTTTCTCCTGCCACTAATGGCAATCCACAGCAGGGGTCTGCTGCAAATCAAGTGATATCACCATTCAAATATATGGCTACATATGCATAAAAATCATATGACTATCAGAGGAAAATAACTTTAAAATCTAATTCACTTCACTTACTCACATCATAAACTAAAAGAAGGAATAAAAAAAATAGGAAGGGGGAACTATATACCAGGCAACAACAGATTTCATATCCTACCAAAGAAAGAAATCATGCATAGGAAACACACATAGAGAATAAAGCCAATTCATGTCAAGCCTGTGCTGATGCTTTGAAGCTTACTGTTAACCTCGTCTCTTTTACATTTTCAGATGCCATGAAAGGTGATGTATGCAGAAGGTAACACCTATGGGGATTGGGGGATTTTGCTTTCCCCACTGGAGTGAAGATTTGGATCTTACTTTTTCTGAAAGCAGCTTTAAAGAACTCTTCAAGCTGTCTGGAGAATGCTGGCTGGCAGAGGTTAGCAGCAGGTCTGCATGGGTTGCTATGAGAGGCTGCAGTTGATTGATGCTGCTGAGAACTTCCTTTGCCTTCGCTGTGTTTTCAGGTGAATAGTAAATAAACTGGTAACCAGTGCTGCAAAGACAAGGATGGAGCAAGTTACACAAAGCACAGAAAGCATTCAAAGCTCTGAACACGCCATGTCCAGAGGCAAAGTAAACTCAAATTTCATTATTCTCACTTAAAAAACAAAAAAGAAGAGAGTCTTACAATGCCCTGAGATTTTACAAATTTAAGGCCAGAGAGTGTTAATCCATCCTGTGATCAACCAAATGAAAGCTTGCATATGACTACAGATGCTAAGAATGGGTATAAAATGACCCATTAACGTGAATCACTGAAGAACACCAGGCCAAACTGTAGAACATGTGCCCTCAACTCAATTGCAGTATAAACCCTGGCTTGAAGCTCACCAGGCTGTGAAATCCTTCAGCAGTTTCATCATTCTCACAGGAAAAGAGGATCAATTGTGTAAGCAAATCTATGAAATGGTTAAATTTGGAGACACATTCAGAGACTACAACAATGCTTGGTAGGAAGCAAGTGTTCCAGACACTTTTCTCTATGACAGTGACAAGCACAAGAGGGTAAAAAACTCTATGATCTCAAAATGAAGAGAAAATAAAACCAATTCCCCCATGTGGCCAGATAGGTCAAACCATTTTAAAGAGAAAAGAAGGAATCTAAATCTCCATTATACTATTTTATCTGCACACTTGTTCTTAAATCTAGCTTAAGAAACTGAAAGCCAAAAATTGTTAATTATTAATTTTTGAGTTTCATCATCAGCATGAAAGAACTATTGGAGAACCCTGTGAGAGCAGGGATTATGTGGAGTGAAGTAATGAAGGGTAAAAAGTTTGCTTTGCCTGCCAGGATGGAGAGGAATTGAAGGCAAACAAGAGGGAGAAGGGGAGGGAGAAGGTGGGAGAGAAAGAAGAGGAACAAGGAAAAGGTGAGGGAAAGGAAGAGGGAAAGGCACAGGAGGAATGGGAGGGAGAGGAAAAGGGAGAGGCAGAGGAGGAGGGGAGGGAGAGGAAGAGAGAAAGGCACAGGAGGAGGGAGAAAGAGAGGGAAAGGGGGAGGGAGAGGAAGATAAAGAAGGAGAGGCACAGGGGGAAGGAGAGGAAGAGGGAGAGGGACAGGGGAAGGGGAGGGAGAAGATTAGGGAGAGGGAGAGGGAGGCATAATTGCTACATTCACAGGGTTGGTACAAACTTTCTTACATCCTTTAATACAACCAATAACCAAACTTGATTGTAAAATGCATTGAAGCCTGTTTTGATTATTTATGAAATATTTTCCTTACAGTTACAAGTTAAATTGTTTAAATGCCCATAATTCCATTTTCATTTTTGAAGATTTAGAAAACACTGAAAAAAAAAACTATCTAAAAAGCTTTTTTTCCTCTCTCGTTTCATGGTTCTTCAGTGGAAATTATTTAAATCTTTTAAAAAGATGATGACAATGTTTTACAAATATATAATATATTCCTCACAATGTATGTACACAAAGTAATTGTAGGCAATGTCCTTGTGTGTCTGAACAAATCCTATGAGAACCCAAGAAAGCAACACTGGTCATAGCCTTGGCAAGCTGAAAGGTACAGTGCAGTGTGGACAGTCCAGGATTCATTCTGTTTTCTTGAGCTGCCTTTCTGAGCAGGAATGCCACAAGATTCAACCCACCAGTCTTTAAGAAATAAAGCTACTCCATATTACCTTTGCAATGAAAGCAGTTGCCTGAAGGAAGCCATGTGACATTATAGTGGGGGACAGTTCCTGATATCCTGCAGCTGTGGTTAGAGCAGTCAGGACTCACTGCACACCACACACATGAGACATTTTGTGATGGGTTCACTGTGGCCTGCTTTGCTGGCCTAATTTCCTGGTACTGCCATCTGCTTCCTGGACTTATGGGGACTGACAGGCTTCCCCATGGCTTAGTCCTTGCAAAGTTAAAGTGCCTAAGGCCAGGTGTTCTTCCACCTCTCTGCTCACATGACTTCTTTCTTAGTACATAATTTCTGACACTTCTTACTCTTTCTCCATCCCTTCATTGTGATGGCTGCATCTGTTCCCTCTTTGCTTTTTTGACAGTTCACTCTGATGCTATTTGATATCATCCACGTTCGTTTTATCTTTTTCTCATTTTGTGCTCTGAAAATTCTTTTAGAACTCTCCACACGAATCTAACATATATGTTTCCCAGAAAGTTTTCTACATGCTTTTTTTGTCTTGTGCCTGTTAGCAGGCATAACTTTCACTGCTGAATGAGAACAGGCTTTTGGTCCTTATTTTCTATTTTCTATTTATTTTTATTTTTATTTATTATTAGTTACATTTTATTAACTCTATATCCCAGGTGAATCCTGCTCCCTCATTCCCTCCCAATCCCACCCCCTCCCTCCCTCATCTACTCCCTGCCCCTATCCAAGTCCACTGATAGGGGAGGACCTCCTCCCCTTTCATCTGACCCTGGTTTATCAGGTATCTTCAGGACTGGCTATAAAGAACTTATCTGTGGCCTAGCAGGGATGCTTCTCACTTGCAGGGTGGGGAGGTCATAGAGCCAGCCATTGAGTTCATGTCAGAAATAGTCCCTGTTCCCCTTACTAGGGTACCCACTTAGATACTGAGCTACCATGGGCTACATCCAAGCAGAGGTTCTAGGTTATACCCAAACATGGCCCTTGGTTGGAGAAGCAGTCTCATAGAAGACCCCTGTGCCCAGATATATTTGGTCCTTGTGGAGCTTTTATCCTTTCCAGATCATATTAACTTCCCCTTCTTTCATATGATTCTCTGTATTCTGCCAAAGGTTTGCTTATAAGTCTCAGTATCTGCTTTGATACACTGCTAGGTAGAGTCTTTCAGAGGCCCTCTGCAGTAAGACCCTGGGAACGTGGAAACAATCCAGATGTCTATCAACTGAGAAATGGGTACAGAAATTGTGGTATATTTACACAATGGAATACTACTCAGTAATAAAAAACGCGGAAATCATGTAATTTGCAGGCAAATGGTAGGATCTAGAAAATATCATTCTGAGTGAGGTATCCCAGAAGGAGAAAGACACACATGGTATATACTCACTTATTTAGACCTATAAGATATGATAAACATACTGAAATCTATACACCTAAATAAGATAAACAAGAAAGAGGACCTGGGGTAAGATAATCAATCCTGGGGTAAGAAAACAAATTGGATGGGCATTGGATGTAGGAGAAAACAAGTAACAGAACAGGGTCCTTATTTTCTTAAGGATATAGAATTTATTTGTAGTGTCAAGAGATTTTGCTTCAGTGGGCTCTGCAGTTGTAATAAATCCTCAGGAGGAGTTGATATAAGCGATCAACTGTATCATTAAAGATACTCTTGTCCTTGACTTGCTTCTGACAGTCCTCTGTAACTGCTGGATCACACTTCACATTGAGTCTGTCAAAACCCACTTAAGCTACACTGAATGTCTTTGTTTTACAGTTGTTCTTTACGTTCTACTTATGTTCCTCTGGTTCCCTTCCCATTATTACTGTTTCTTTTAACATTTCCCACTGCTGTTTTATATTTTCCCTTTAAATGACCTCATCCTCTTTCCCAGAGACTGTTCACTTACAGCCTTGGACATAACCCAGGTTTCTGCCTCTTGTGGCTCAGTCAAGCCATCCCTGAAACTGTTACATAGCAGTCATAGTAGCAGCTTTCTATTATGTCTCTTTGAATGATAGGCATCTTGGTGATGCTGAGAAATTCGTTTTCTGCAGTGAAGGCCAAAGTACATGTCCAAAATGACACAGTATGGCATGAAGAAAAATCATCATCCACTAAATACTATTGAATATGTATAGATTTCATCTATCTACTGAATGACTTACCCTGTAGACACATCATATATTTTAACAGTTACAGCTTCTTAAATGGAAATTTATAATTAAGTCATGTAGAAAAATAACTATTTTCTAGTGTTCTCAGATTTAGGCTGAATCCAAATGCTTGAGTCAACTGTAAATAAGCTGAAATCAGAAGAAGGAAATATTCCCTCAGAAAAAATTATAGAATATAAAATCAAATTATGGATGGTAGAAATTGAAGTTGGTTTCACATTATATTTGTATTGAATGAAAAGTGATTTAAAGTATGTACTTAGATGTTACATAAAGCTAAATACAATGAGAACATGAATATATACCCTCTTCTATATTTTATGTACTTTGGTCTTTTATTGGTGGTATGTCTTGTCTCTTCATCTTCTAGTGCTAGCAAGACTCAGGTCTCAGAACTTGGAACGTCGGCTTTCAGGATCCATTATTCCTAAGTATTACATCTCATAGTTTAAATGTGTCATCCATGTGTAGAGTTCTTCAATGCACATCTCCCCCTAACTCCAGTTGAAACTAAACGTCTCTGGGCAGATCCAACTCAATATGTCAAAAAGAGTCCCTAGGCAGTTCTCCATTCTCAAACAACCAGCTCAGCATCACTTTGATTCATGACATGACCACTAACTTCTCGTCTTTCCTGGCCTTTATCAGAAAAGCTGCCCTTTTCTTTTAAATAAATGCAGAATCCAGCCACTTGTTCCTATGCTCACTACAGATATCCCAGTGCAAGTGGACCAAAAAACCACACAAACTCAAGCATTACATTTAGCTATTGGGAAAATAGTGCTTTAAAAAAAGAGACATTTGCCAGGTGGAGTCTGTGAACTCCCTTAATCCCAGCAACCTGGAGGCAGAGGCAGGTAGATTTTTGAGTTTGTAGCTAGCCTGATCTACAGAGAGAGTTCCAGGACAGCCAGGGTTAGATTGAGAATCCATGTCTCAGAAAACCAAAATACAAGCAAGCAAACAAAAACCAACCAAAAAAAAAAAAAAAGGGAAA
This sequence comes from Pachyuromys duprasi, assembly GCA_028658305.1. NCBI lineage: Eukaryota > Metazoa > Chordata > Mammalia > Rodentia > Muridae > Pachyuromys > Pachyuromys duprasi. The sequence continues at coordinate 108,065,646 of CM053744.1, read as the reverse complement.
AAGAAAAGGATATTTTTTTTTTTTTTACTTTTGTTCAGGGTTTGAAAGATAGAAAAGATAGAAAGGGTGGGGGAGGGAGGAAGGAAGGGAGAGAGAAGAGCAAGTATGAGCAAGAGTGAACAAGATAGACAGAGACAGAGACAAAGAGAAATACACACACACACACACACACAGAGAGAGAGAGAGAGAGAGAGAGATTCTTTTCCCAACTCAAGTCAGCCACACTACTATTTTAGGCAATGGAGAAATGGAGCATGTAGATAACAGATGAAGGATAGAAAAGAAAGGAAGGGAACATGGGGGTGGGGGAATGGGCAGAAGATAGGAGTGTTCTAGAGTAGTAAGTCTCTCTTCCTGTGGTGGAATTAAATCTCCAGAGAAAGTCTCACGGTAATTTTTATTTACTTTTTCCAAGTCATAGAAGTGTGTGTGTGTGTGTGTGTGTGTGTGTGTGTGTGTGTGTGTACAGAGGTATAGACATGCTCTTAGTTCTAACAGAGAAGAAAACCATGTGAATAATACATAAAAATTCACACTTTAGTGCACTCGAATATACCCTTCTGGCTTCACAGGGCTTAACAACATCCTTCCTGAAATTGTTGAAGGTACAATCATATCTCTCTGCTTTCCCCTTGCCTGTTTTTGTTTGTTTGTTTGTTTGTTTGTTTCCTGCTGGATGTCAGGCTTAGAGAAAAGAGCTAGAAAAAAAACTCTCTTCCTTTGCCGCCTGTGAGTTCCACTTATGTAACTAAATGACTTAGAAGATCTGTGCTTAAATCGGTCTTTGTTTTTCAAACTAGTCGTCTTCTTAAGAAAAAAAAAAGAACCTTGGACTCATGGAAAATTTAGGCATTGTGTATGTTTGATTAAAGTTAGATTCCAGCACTTATTAACACTCTGACAGCTGATACTAATGAAGGAGACAAAGTAAAGAGGAAGTCTGAAAAGCGAATAATTTGTGCTATAGATTTAACTAAAATCTAAATGTTTCTCAATCATTATAATAAATAAAAGTCAAACCCTTAGTTTATGGCTCTTGTATTACACTAATGTTTTCATGGGTCTCATCATTTTGTTTCCACAACTCTCTAGGAGGAAGTGCTATTATTTTATGTACACATGGAAGATGAAGGCTAGCTGGTGCTTTGCCTGGGTCGCACAACTAGAATGTGTGGTAGAACCTGGATTGTAGCTTACATCTTTATAATCATACAACTTGAACTCGTAATTATGTTTGCCTATCTCTTGAATATTGTATTAAGTCATTTTAGATTTTAAAAAAGTATAAAACTATAAATTATATGGGAAAGATCTACAATTTAATAACATCATGGCAGATACAGACCATAAAAAAATAAAATAAAATTAGATCTCTTATCCTCTAATTAAAACTATTCATTAGGGGGATCCAAGATGGCTGCCAGGAGAGAGCACTGTGTCTGAGGAGTAGGAGAGCAGAAACAACACAGCGACCAGGAGACTGAACTCTGGGACCTAAAACGCCAGCATTGTGAGTGCCAGGTGAACGGAACTCCTACGGTGAGAAAATCAAGTGGGAAAACCCTAGAGATACCCAGTTATTACCTGGAAAAATTTCCTGGTGACCAGCAGCACACAGCTCTGATCTGAAAGAGCAGCTGCGCTGGGTGCCCGCACCCGCTATTATAGACTGGATCACACAGTCTCGCGGGCAGTCTCAGGAGGAACCCGGTGCCGTTTTCACTGAACTGCAGCCTACGAGCTCACACTGCACCCGGGAACTGCTTCAACCCGCGGGTGTGCGGCCGGCATGAATCTATCACTGGAACCACCCCAGACTGAGTGGATTGGGGGACCTTTTTGACCAGTCCGCACACTGCAGGGGGGTGAGCCCCGAACGCTTCCGCCAGCAAAAACTCAGTCATTGTGTGAGTCCGCCAGCAGATATGGGAGGAACCCAAATTCTGTCTCAACCCACTGCTGAGAGGATCCTGGGACCATCTTGA